>DWAN01001008.1:0-19597 GCA_018230445.1 Heliconius hewitsoni
CCTCGAGTGGGGATCGAACCCACAACCAGTCGGTTTTACAGTCACACTTCATGCCACTGCTTTAATTAATACTTAAAACATAATCTGACGTGTCTGTACATGGAATACCTATATAAGAAAAGATGTAATTGGTGGCATTTAACAACATAATAGAACCAAAAACAATGATTTTTAACTTTTTATCTATTTGTCTGTGCGTTTGTTCACGCTAATCTCAGAATCGTCTTAACCGATTCACTTGTTTTCACAAAATTTGTTAGCAATACATTTTTCTTAAAAAAATTTAGGCAATTTTAAAGATTTATGTTGTTTCACATAATGCTATTCAAAATAACTGTTTTATTAAATTGGTTGATATTTAACTTTTGAAGATATATGTAGATATTGTTTTTAAGATGTTATCATTGTTAGAAAACGAAAGTAATTCAGATAAGTAAATTAATAAATACATATTTAAGCGGGTCGCTAGTTTTTATATAAAAGTATACTTACAAAATACATTATTCTGTAGGCTAAGTTAAAATTGAAGGTACTTTTTTATTATCGGGGATTTCAGTTAGTCCCGAAATATATTTTGTCCTCAAATAAAAATCAATCTAGTGGAATGGTTCGCGTATGCTATTTTTTGAGGGTGGATCGTTTTAGATTAAATTTTTGCGGTATTCTAAATATAATAGTCACGGTCCGTTACTAGTAGGTAGTAATACTGTGTTAACAAACTCTGTTTTCCATTTTCCAACCAATTGGAGTGATGGAACTCAAAGCTGAGGTTTGTTGTCAGAGTGAGGAAATGAAAATAATTCATTCTGCCGCAGTCGAACGCTAAATCTTCGAGATGACGCTGTCCCACGACGGCCTCTGGATATTTGATAAAACATTTTTTTTACTATCGATATTACTATAGTACTCGCGTTGGGTGTGAATTCAATTTCCATACGAGAAAATATTTGTGTTTCTTTCTGAAACATGTTAAAAAAGAAACAAAAAAAGGTTTTGTGTAATCGTTTTTTTTATTATATATTATATTTTATATTAGATTTTGCTATTATATATTATATATAATAGCAAAATCAAGAAAGTCTTGTTTAGTTAGAGGAAGAGCTGTTCTAAGTCATAATATGTTATATAAAAAAATATGTCCTTGTCCATCAGAGTTTAATATTCAGTAAGATTTAAAAAAAATCAACACGCTATTTTCATAATAGCTGGTAACGTTGTCATAAAATATAAGAATATATTGTCATTTAAAGAAGTTTTTAACATTTTAAGTGAATTCTTTTGAACACAACACAGATAAGAAATAAAAAAAACTGTTTCTTTACGTTTGCTACAAGAAATATTATCTCTTATTTTTATAAAACTCTACTGAAACTTCTACATCTCCATTAACTAATTACAGAGGAACTTCTACAGATGTTTGCCAGATCCTCTTGATGAGGTGTTATATTGCACTTGGTAGTTGTAAGTTCGAATCTCAGGTATTTTTTTATTTTATTAGCACTTTTTTTATGGTTTCCACAATTTGAATGCTGTCTCTTATTCATCTAAGATATAATGGAGAATTATTTCATTTCGTTAATGTATTTCAAATAATACCTTCAATATGTATGCATTGTTCTGAATTTTATTTTATAAATATAATTTATAAAATCAATTATTATATTATTTTCTATATTTAAAAAATAGTAGTAACAGATATTTTTAAGTTTCAATATAATTTTTCCATCAACCGTCATCGCTGTTACCAATTCGTGTGTTGTGGCTGCGGTCACAACTCTCGTTTCAATTACTTTGTATTGAGAGATCAATATTTGTGAATATTGTAACACGTAGTATAAAAATTTTTACGTAGCTTAATTAGAACGCATGGCTTAGAGTCAATACGCTTGTACGGTTTTCAAAATGCACGGGTTCAAATACTGCTACTTTAAGAATCTTCTACGTTTCTAAAAAGTAGGTATAATTTTCTTTGATTATCTCTTTAAACAGAACGCAGGGTTTAGTTCCGCCATACTAAACCCAATATATTGAAATTTCCTGGAAAGTGAAAAACGGATTTACTTTACAATAGGTTCTTTGCCTATTCTGCTGTAAGTGGATTTTTGGACTATATTATGTAAGCTTAACTTACTCATATTTATATTACATATATAATTATTTCTAAATAAAAATTTTCGATTAACGTTTATTAATTAAGCGTCGTAGTTTGATGTGTCGTTTCCGGTTGAATTCAAATGAAAGAACATTCACATTTATTCTATTGTAAAATATATTAGAGGGAAATTTTTGTACTATAGTATTGTAATTTTAAATAGAATTATAATTAAAGTTATTATAATAATAATAAAAATTAAAGTATATGTAATAAGAGTATTCACTCTTACTGAAAATAATTACCAGCGAGGCCAGTGCTAGCGCAGGGGCACAAAGTGTGACTGTAAATCCGACTGGTCGTCGATCCCCACTCGAGGAGCACGCAATGCCTCCAGCATTCGGCACAAAGTGAGGAATGGAGTGTCTTAACACTAGGTTCTCTCTGCCTACCCTGCTGTGTGTGGGATACAGTGTCAAGATTGTGTGATACAGTGTGATTTAATGTAATTTTAATTTTTTAAAATAATTACAAAAGCTGGATTCTGTGTCTGATCTATTCGTTCGCCCGACACTCAAATCAAACGTAATTAAGTTCCAATTCATATGCATTATTCAAACACATTACAACCAGCTCTTAGTCCTAAACAGCAAATATGGCAACATTAATTTGAGAGGCGCCCATAGTATAACACTCAACACATACACTATTAGTACTGAGCGCGGTGGAGACGTTTTGCTATTATGTGACGTGTACGATACGATTTTATTATAATATATCTATTGTGTTTAAAAAATAGTTTTAGTTTTTAGTCGAAAATCCACTTCAATTATTGTAGTTATGTGATAGCTATAATAAAATATTGCCTTAAAGAAGGAATTTGAAATTTGTAATAATAAATAAATAATTTGTTTACAGCTAATATTTTTAAGAATGTTCATAGATAAAGTAATGTCTAAATAGTCAGTATCAAAGGAATTAAATTAACCTACGCAGGGTTAAAATATTATATCATGTTGAAATTGGAAACTGTTTTTCAAAAAGCTTTTTTTTCTAAAGCGTATTTAGTGTCTGAATAATACTTATAAGTGACATTTTCGATTAACAAAAGAAATATTACAAAATATAATTTAAAAGACAACCTATCGTATTGTATATAATTATATAAATTGATAACATATCGTATTGTGTGTTAGCTCGTATAAAGGGACCTGTGAGAATGGATACCAATGATGCATTAATAGGCAACACACCTTGAGTTTACCTCAGACTTAGATATGAAATGTGACGTCTTTTAAAAGGGTTCTATATTAATCTATTGTTAATTTATTAATATTAATGTCATACAAGTCGTTTTTTTATTTGAAACGATCCAGAATCAGCTTCACGCTGTATCTCGCACACAGCAGGGTAGGCAGAGGGAACATAAATTCGGGAAAATTTGGTATATGCGGGATACAGTGTGAAGTTTAAGTGAATTAGGTTAAAATAAAATTATATTCTTTGTAATATCAAGGTAGCGTAAACTTTAATTTTGAAAGTAGTTTTATTACACTATAGTTTAGAGCGTTTAGATAGATTTCAAAAGACCAAAATATCAGTTATGCTGCGTTTAAATATTTATAAATATTGGTTATAAGCTAATGGTTTCCAAATATTAAAAAAACTTAGTATTGGAAAAGTACATATACATATATGATTTGTAAACAGAATAGTAAATGTATATATTCATATGAAAATATTATCTTGAAACGTATAGAAATAAAGTAATGGGCGCCTGCCTAAGTTTTAGTAATACATTTTAAATTGTTTAAAAACTTTCAAAAGGCGACGAAGAGATGAATTTAGAAACTAAAAAAAATTGTGATAAATGGTTTCATTAGATATATGGAGCTCTGGTATATTTAAATAAAAGCAACTTCAAGTTTGTATGTAACTATTTAATAATACTATTTATTTGTACACAAGTCAAAAAATGTCACAATAATCAAAATAAAAACAGCAAAATGGTTATTCACGAAAAAAAAAATAAGAAAAGATTGTCAAAGTCAAACCAAATTTCTATAATTTCGATTTATCTTCTAAAATTTTATTTGCTCCTAATACATACATTTCAGTGTGAACTTAAAAAAATATATAGAAAATTCTATTTCTTCACAAATATTTCCCACATAAATTATATTTAAAGTGACTCATACGTTCTTTTATATAGAACACGCTATGTTTGAAGTACTGAGTTATCTCCTTGCGTTCCCTTGTGACGTGTACCGCTTCGGGGCTACTAAACCTCGTGTAGACCGCGAAATACCTCAAAGAAATATATCTTGTTTACTGCTATATTCAATATTAATATTTATATGTTAATATTAACATGAGGTTTTTTTATATTCATTATAAAGACTTATACAGATTAAGAAAAATAATATTTAAGGTCTTATTACCGAATACACATATACGAACTACGAATATAGCAGGGTTTAGTAATTTTCTTTGTTTAGTAAAAAACAGAAGTTATATAAAATAGTAGATTTCACGTGCGGCTTCGCCCGCTTTATCAAAAGCTAAAAAAGATATAACTTAGAGTTGTGTATAACACGTGTCAACCAAAACATAATGTTCACCTTAATATCGATCAATTATAGATTTCAAATTATAATAAATTTAAATTCAGTTTAAGTGTAAAAATTTTAATTGTTTTCAAATATATATACTACATCTATCGCAGTACTTTGATCTTTGTAAAAGTTTGCATAAAAAACACAAAAAAATAGGAAGTACTGTATACAAAGGAAAATTTTTTAACCAACTCGATTTTCTTCAAGAGGGTAGAGGCGTTCCCCTTGCGCCTTTGACGTTATGATTAGGTTTATTCTGTATAATGATAACAGAAATATGCATTTTTCGTTTAAAATGAATTGTATGGATCTTCAAAGCACTTTGACAGTGAATTACACGTAAATAGCATTTTGGGGAGATTTAAGTGTCCACAGATAGGGGAACCTAGTGCGCTTAAGATACACTTTTTTCCATTTTTCGCACGAGTTTGAGACATTACAAGTTCAATGGTAAAACTCAACTTCAACAAGCAAAAATCATTACTTCAAGTGGGGGGAGCGCACTCACGACCATCACGTTTGAAGTCAGACGCTGAAAGAGAAAATGATTGGCTTCAGCAGAATTTTAAAAGAAGAAAAGAACTTTAAAAAAAAGATAAAAAGAATTTTAAGAAAAAATATTTTTTGCTTAATATAACCTTTAAATTAACTTTTGAGTACATCAAAAGTTAATTTAAAGGTTATATTTTAACATGTCTGGGTCACCAACGTGGGCGGAGTGTCATAACACTAGGCCCCCTGCTGTATGCGGGATACAGCGTGAACCTAAAAAAAACAAAAAAGAATAAATATAATCCTACAAAACCATAGTTAAAAATGATTGCACAACTGCTCTCTTGGCGAGTTAATTTAGTACATTTAAATTTCATGTTACAAAAATTTTGTTTTAAATAACATTACTTGTTCTGCATATACATATCCATTATCTCATCTCGTTTTGTCATAGAAATGAACGACGCGTCGCGACGGTGAGAACACACCGGTGGATCATCGTATGAATTTCCCTTGTAAGCTTATACTTTGACAGAATTTTAGCCAAAATTCTTTGTTTTTTTTTGTAAATTGCTTTGTTTTTCATATGTTTAAGAAAATAGAACAACAAGCTATTTAAATTGTGTTGCTACTAGCAAAAAATTTAAGAAAATGCAGGAAGTTTAATATGACTTTCAAAGGCTTGAAAATAGCGAATATAATTTTAAGTGCACATAAAAGTTACGCTAGTAAGAGATTGGAGCTTAACTTAAGTGACTAAAAACTCGTTCGAAGTTTCAAGTTTTTTTATCAATTTGTTAAAAAAAATCTTGAAAAAAGTAAAAAAAGGTCGAAACAATTATTGCTTGATAGCTTGTAAGTTATCTTCCCTTTTGTCAATTACTAGCGATCCGCTCGCGGCTTCGCCCGCTTGAATTACATAATTATTTAATTACTTATGTAACATATAACCGATTTAAAGACATTTTATGTAGGTATACTATTCTATACTCACTTAAAAGCAAAGTTTCAGTCAATTCAATAAAACTATTTTTCATATTGACATAACTTTTTTATTTATGAACCGATCAAAATAAAACATAAACATTCTAATTGTTAAGGGACGTTATCCGTTATACAATACTGAACCCTGCAATTCAATCGGTGAAGCCTCTTCTAAAATTAGCGTGAATAAAAGCATAGGCTAACAAATAAAATCTAAAGATCGTTATTTTGAGTTCTATTATTACATTGTTAAATGACCCCAATAACATTTTCTTTTTCATACATATTCTACGTACAGATACCGATCAGATTAAAAGTGTATAGTGTATAGACTAATACAATTATTAATAACAATCTACACGATTGGGTTTAGATATAGAATAAAAGTATAGAGCCAACGAACCAACGAACTAAAATCAAAACAAATGATTTATGTACAAAAGATAAAATAGAAAACTGTATAAAGATAAGATATTTATGAAATAAAAAGTTAAATTGCTTATCTAATCTGTGTACTTTATTTCTAAGGAAAAATAAATAACAGCGATAGAAAAGAATATAACGACTAATGGCGAGCAATTCGTTCAAGATGCCGCCCACACTAATGTTTCTCGCCAAGGGTTAGTTAAATAAAATATTTTACCCGCTTTCTCAGCAAACCTCAAAAGTATCCATTAAAATACAATCAAGAAAAAAGATTTATTTTTTGAAAAATTCCCTAATTTCTAGTATGTAAGGTCTATAATACAATAAAATTATTGTTTTGCCGACCGTACTCGATATAGAACAAATGTAAGAAAAAGCTTATACTGATTTATGTTACGTGCGTGATTCTTTTTGTCGGATGATACCTTTAAAGTAGGCATATCGTATGTAATAAAAGTGATATGAACTGCTTTATCCATTGATAACAGTTTAGTTCACCGACCATTTTTTCCATGTCAACTTGACTTGGCATCTAATTTAGAAATTCAGGACATTATGTAGTTACTTGTCATACATAGGCACAAGTGTGTGGCTGTAAGCGGGACAGGTAGTGGGATCAATTTCCACTCGAGGAAAAAAAGTCTTTTATTTTCATATCCTCGCTTTAGCAAAAAGGCAAAGCACGGCTTTGAATTTCATCACACAAACACGCAATGTCTCCCGAATTCGGCGGAAAATTGGAAACGGAGTGTTTTAACATTAGGTTCCCAGGTGTCGATTGCTTACCCTGCTATTAAAGATATTAAGATGCAGTTTAAGTTCCAGTTTAACAGATAAAAGTTTAAAGGACGAAATAAGCCCTCTATAAACACTATAGTGTATAGTGTTTAAAAGCACTTATTGCTTAGGTTTAACCTTGCCATTTGGTTTCCTTACTTAAGTGGGGAATGGGGTTGATTTCTAGTAACCTAAGTACGAATAAAAATAAAGAATACAAATTGTGCCTATACAAACATATGTATATAAAGTCAAAGATCAACGAGAACTGAAAACACTACAGCTTCCAGCAATACAAACCAAACATACAAAATATCTCCTAGTCCATGCCAAGGAAGTCAAATATATTTATTGATCAATACTTGGCTATAGCGGCAAAGCGGCGATGGAAAAGATCATTCAGGGATGAATTTTACATGGACAACGACTGGGATTTAAGTCTTATATATTTGTATAGAACAGACAGACGTCCGCACCGGATCAAATATGACGAATGTTTTAACGAGTGTCCATCGATGCATGGTTTTGGGCCTCAATAGGTTTTGTAATCACGCTGCTAGTATATTTTATAGAGAAGAAGGAAACGCTATAAAATGAATAAAATTGAAATCTGTTTACGGTTATTCCGTTGGATTATTATTGCACACAATGGATAGGCAGAGGGAACCTGGGAACTTAATGTTAAGATACTCCGTTCCCATTAAGATATTTCTGTTCTCCACTTTCCAATTCTTGAGGCATTACGTATTTAGTATCAAAACGCTACGCATTGTTTTGTTACCAGAGTCACAATGAAAATATTCATTCTGAGTGGAAATCGCACCACCGACCCCACAAACGAACAGAATCCACGTCCGTTCATAACTTTTCGCGTGAAGGTGGACCAAACATATATTGAAACTTTCACATTTATAATATTAGTAATAATAAGTATGAAAAGTACCTTTTATTCTAGATAGATTATACTCGCTATAGATCTTACTATAGATATACTAGTAAGACACGCGCGGTCAGCATCTGTTTAGCAACTCATTAGACATTTAGGTAGATTAGAATATTAACAGCGTGTGACTGATGTCATCGGTGAATAACCCTAACTGGAATAAGCATCAACTAATTTGCATTAGTAATACGGATAAGGTTCTGGAATTAACCTCTGATCCTCCTCCGAGCCTAGTGTTTAGACTCTCCGTTTCCTACTTTCCGTCAAATTCTGGAGGCACTGCGTGTTGAGTGGCGGAACACTAGGAAGCGCTCTGCTTCGACACCAGAGTGAAGAAATGGAAATGTAAAATGTCTTTCTTCTCGAGTGGAAATCGGACCCACAAACTGTCACGTTTACAAGCCTCAAATATCCGAAATTATTGACAAATTCCCTGGTAGTAATTAACATTCATGTAAACGACTTACAATAGGTACTTTAAATTTCGACAACGACCAGAAGATTTTGCTATTAACATTAACATTTTTTGAACACAAATATAATGGTAAAAATGAGTACCATATACATTTTTATCATAAATTTTGTATATATATAAGTGTCGAGACCAGTCGTGGTCCAGGAGCACAAACGTGTGACTGTAAACGCGACAGACTGTGAGTTCGATTACCACTCGGGAAAATGAAATATTTAATATTTTCATTTCTTCGCAACGTGTGTCAACGCAAAAGCGCTGTGTTGCGTTCCATAACTGCCTCCAGAATTCGGCGGAAAGTGAAGAGAGGAATATCTTAAAATCTTCAAATACAATGAATTCTATATCATATCACGTCATATAAGGTAATTTAGCTTTTCCTTTCACGGCACGTCATATGAAGAGGTTTACTGAAGGTTTTTACTGTAGGGCCGTTTATTATAAACTTTATGGTGGCATAAAGCATAAAATAATGGTGTATTTTTACAACCCGAAGCTGTAAAACACCTTTTATGATTGTGATAACATCGGTATTGGATATTTGGCGCGTGTGTAGCCGTTAGTATGGTCTCTTGGGATTTTTAATTAAGTTTTTTTTTTTTTATTTTAAGATTTTTTTATGTTAAGACAAGATGTAATAATGTTTTAATAACATAACATAAAGTTGTTTTAAATATTGATCGTTCGTAGTGTTTTTCCTTGGTTATTGATAAAAAATAATATTTTGAAATTAAAGTGTGTACAAAAACGTTTAATTTATTTCTCCTATTTATTATGATATGTTTATAGAATATTGAAGAAAATTTTAAATAATTGACTTCATTTTAAGTAATAGAAATATCATTTAAATAATGGTTATTAATTACACACAAACAATAAGCATCTTCTGACAACAGTAAGGAAGTAAAATAAGATACAAATATGCAGTCTATTTGATTTTATATGAAACGAGGCTGCCAATGGAGGCAGAAGACGGAACGGAGTGTGTTTTTCGTTTCTAATATTTAATATTAATTAAAACATGCATTAACTATCATTTTGTTCAATATTTTCTATTCAGTTTTCAATTCTCGCAGACATAATTGAAAACAAAGAAATTGTCAATAAAACGAATTAATTTAGATAGACGAAGTCAATCAACTGTAACTGAAGCGAGATAAATTGCATTAGTTCTCAAGCTAGTGGTGCTCTATTGTTATTTCTATTTTATTTTATGTTATTTATCGAAATGTAGTTTTAATCAATTTATAAATCTTTTAGTTTTTCATTTAGAATTTTATTTTAGAAATTGATTGATCAATTTAAGTTACAACAAAATTTTCATATAGATATGAAGACATTATTAATGTAGCAATTTATATCTATCCTAATAAGAGTAGCTAGATAGAACGCGGCGCCAAACGCCACGGTCTCTACATACCTCTTTCGCCTCGTCCACTGTCATCAACCTCTTCATATATGATCTCCGAGGATCCTCATGCTAGTGAGTAGTGAGTACTTCCTCTAACAATTTCGATACTATGTTTTCGAGGGTCAACCGAGATCGTAGGTTTCCTTCCTTATCACTCTCACTTTCTTCATAAATCTTGATTCGATCGTGATGGTTGATATGGTTGCGGATTCGATTCCCAATCGGGAGAATGAAATTTTTAATATTTTTATTTTGATTTCTTTGCTTTTGTATCACCTACCTGCCATCAAAAGTTTGATTGTAAAAGTAAATCTTTTTGTATTTATAATTGTTACTAATATTTTTTCAGTGCGAGAACATCCAGTTTCACGCTTCCCCCACACAAACTGGCGACATAGAGGACAATAGGATAATAAGACATTCTGCTCCTCATTTTGCTGCTTAGCATAACTATACTTATTAATGTGAAGCGTTATAACAATCTAGTAACTACTTAAAATATCTAACGATGGTAAAAGTTGCACATGGCGAATTTTCAACAAATTCACTGTGTATTTCATAAAATCTAAAAAAATATTTTTTAAAACATTCTATAGCAGTTTTCTTTCTTATTTCGCTTTTTATTTTCTTTTATCGATAGTTAATACAGGCATAAAGGAATTCCGATTCATCTAATTGATGGATTTAATTGAATACGTCTAGCCAAAATGAAGAAGTCTAGGCATTAAGTCGTCTGGGACCGTAAATCATCTTCATTGTTCCAAAAGCTTTATGCTTTTTCAAAGGGAATATTTAATTATGCCGTGAATAGAAAATAGTTTTTCAATCTGGTCTTATTTTTAATATCATAATATTGAAGCTGTTTTTTGGCATTAATAATTTTTTCTTTTATTTTTGTACTAGCGGCCCTCGTGCAGCTACGCTGGGCTCTCTTGTACGCAAGTATAGGAATGTGTAGGTCTATTTAAAAAAAACCGGATAAGCGCGAGTCATGGTCGCCCACCGATTGATCGGTATCAATTTTGGGATTGTGATTGGGAAATACCTTATAGGTTGTGATGATGCGGCGAATAAAGATAATAAACTTAACTTTGCGGGTATGTATACTTATTTTGTATGAATAAATGAACTACAAATATAAGTTACAGATTATAATGCAAATATAATATAGTAATTAAAAAATACATATATTTTATTAAGTTAAGTTTATTTCTAATAATCTCGAAAAAAAATAAATATTTTTAATATATCAGCATAGTTTACAATAAAATTGAATAACATTCTTATAAATATTACACCTTATAAGTATCTACGTTTAAAATGTTATCTATAAAGCTACGAACACAGACGTGTGTAAGATACAGACAGACAGACAAACCAAAACTTCAAATTGCAAAGACACCGTTCTTCCCTCACAATTAAATTCAATACACAGTTTAAAAGTAACAACGTAAGTCTGTACAAAAGTCGATCAGATACGACTTTACCGGCGATGCATTTCAGTCTACGGGCTGCCAGTCTGCTGTGAAATTGCTTGCTAATTACGTTAAGAGAAAAACTGTTTAGACTTATTTCCACATTGTATTTAAGTTGTTTTCTATTATTTTCATTTAAAGATGGTTGAACTATTGTAAGGATTTTCTTTCTGATATGTATTAAAAATTATTTCTTTAGTTAGAATCTTCCTTTATGTAGTCTTCTTTCTTTTAACTCACTTTAGTGTATTCGGCAATTTTACAAAATAGGATTGTGAGAAGGTCATCATATCATAAGCACAATATATATTTAACATATAAAGTTGTAATCTTTAATTTATTTTATTCATTATTCTTTATATTTGAGGTCGTAGTGGCAAGTGGGGCCATGGATTTAATTCCCACTCGTTAGAATGTATTATTTTCCTTTCCTCACTTAAGTAGGAGCAGGAAGCACGGTTTTGCGTACTTTGCAATATGCGGGATACTGCGTGAAACTAAAATTCTTCTTTTACAATACTTTTTAGCAAAGATTTTTTATCATTCTAGAAATTTTAATTTGTACATGCATTTATGTAACATCTAAAAATATATTTAAAAAAATGACCCAAAGAAATCTATTTTTTGGAAAAAAGTACCTAAATGTGGAGTAATAATTTAAAAATTTAAAAAATACGATCAAAAGAAATCTATTTCAGATTATCTTAGTTTGAATTCCGCAAATACGGTGCCATTCGTTTAATTCATCAAAACAACGGAATCGGAATCGAAACCCAATCATCGTAACTAAGCTGGAGGGAGTCCTTTCCTACTTTTTTCGTGACGTCTCGCGAGGCCTCGCCACATTTTCCATGTGGCTAGTCAAAGAAAATTTATTAAGGAAACGAAAACTCGCGATCGTGTACGAATAACAAACGTTACATAAAATTAACGAAGTTACTGTTTATGTTGCAGCGAAATTGGAAGATTTTGTAGTTAAATATTTATATTGAATTCTTTTGGTATTAAATCGTTTTTGTTTGTTTTGATATTTTGTAAGCGGCTTCATGCTATTTCTCACAGCAGGGCGAAGGGGCGAAGTGCAAATGCGGGTAAATGTAACGTTGAGATACTCCGCCATCTAATTTTCGTTCGAATATAGTTTGACTTTAGAATGAACTCATAGCTAAAGTTAAACTCTGCCCGACTGTACCACTATGACGCCGTAATAATTAGATATATAAATTAAATCAACTTCACGCTGTTTCCCGCAGACAGCAGGGTAAGAACCTAGTGTTAAGACGCACCGTTCCCCACTTTCCGCCGAGTTCTGGAGGCACTGCGTGTTGAGTGGAGGAGCTCAACGCCGCGCTTTGCCTCGACACCAGAGCAAAGAAATAAAAATATAAATGTAAGTAAATATTTCATTTCCTCGAGTGGGGATCTAACTCACCACCAGTCGATTCTACAGTCACATTGTGCCCTTGTGCCACGACTGGCCTCAAAATTAATAAATATTTCTCATATTTAATTATACTCTTAGCACTAGATTCCCTCTGCTTACCTTGCTGTGTGCGGGATACAGCGTGAAGCTGATTTTAATTATACTTTTTACATTTTCAGCAATCATCAGCTATACAAAACGAATGTATCATTCAAAATACCACTCTAAAGTACCACGAAAAAACACAATTGACAAACAGAACCAGTAGCCACAATATAAAGTGTGTTTAAGCTGAGATAAGAACGCTTAGACTGAATCCTCAATCGAGTGAAGTAAATTTCCTAGGTCCATCTAAGGACGTAAACTTGGCTGGTAAACAATGAAGGGCATTGTGAATTCACGGCACAGTGCGATCGGGCTCGCAAAATTCGAAATTTTCTTCCAAGTTCTAAGACAAATAACATTTGTGAGAGATTTCGCGGAATTAGTTGTGTTTGAGGACCGACCGTGAGTGAAATTGTCACGGGGCGTTTTGCAGGAAGTAAAGGAAACGTGGTCTAATTACAAGTATCTATATTTAAGTACGATTTATATCAATTGTATGAGGATGTATGGTTTTAAAATTTTCTTTTTTACTTTTATTATATGAACTTGGTAAAAAAAAATGGCCGGTCGAGGCGCAGCGGCACGAAGTGTGACTGTAAAACCGACTGGTTGTGGGCTCGATCCCCACTCCAGGAGATGAAACATTTACTTTAATTTATATTTACATACTACCCTGGTGTGTGCGGGAAGCTACAAGCTACAGCGTGAAGCTGATTTGATTTTAACTTGGTAAATATTAATTATTATATTATATATTTAATTTAAAATATGTATTAAGGATATGGGTAAAATGTAACTTTATATTGATTCAATTTTTTTTTGTGTCAAGTATAAGTAGTTATTAATTTATTTTTGCTTCACGCTGTATTCCGCACATATCTGGGTAGATAGAAGGAACCTGGGAACGTGTTAAGATACTTCATTCCCTTTAAGACTCATCCGTTTCTCACGTTCCGCTGAATTCTGGAGGCATTGTGTTGAGTGGCGGAACGCAATGCCGCCATTTGCTTTGTTACCTTGGTACTCATACCTCATGAGCGAGGAAATGAAAATATTGAATATTTAATTCCTTCGAGTGAAAATCGAATCCACAACCGTCGCTTTTACAGCAGTGCCCTTGCACCACGGTTAGCCTCAACCTTTTACAATAAAAGTAAATAGCTAATAATAGAAAAAACAGCTGAAATTTTTTTTACAGTTAATTAATCTCACCAAAAAAATCCACAGCTCGGCATATTGCTTCACAAAACGTACCTGTAACAGAAAAAAAACAAGAATTAGTCTCAAAGTGCAAAGCTCACGTACATCCAGTATTAATGCGAATCGTCTGTGATTGAATAAACTTTGATTGGCTAGTTCATATCTCCCTGGATGACGTCACGTCCGGTACAGTCACGTGGTCAATTTCCGGTCCAATTTCCGATGCAGGCGCCCGTCATTTTAGGAGCGACGTTCGAAAAGTTAAGATATCTTATATAATTTAATATCTAGATGAATTTACAAATATTAACGTGTATCAATTTTTATGATAGGATTTAATTTTATTTTAACATAAGACGTTAATGAGGGAAAAAACCACATACCGCCTTTGAACTTAAAACGCAATATCTAATGGTAAATGGTTAGTATTTGTGTGTACCTAAGCGTAAATCCGACTCATAATATAAGCCTGAAAGTTTGTAAGGATGGATGTTTTTCCACTTTGACGTAAAAATTACTGAACGGACTTAGATGAAAATTATCAGTAACGTAGTTTATACATCAGAATATCGCATTAAACAATTTATGTAAAAAATTGGCGAGATTTGGCTATATCTATTCCATAGTTCAGGATTTTTTTTTAGATAAGCTTCGCTTTTATAATATAGAGTTTGGGCATATACTTTTCCGGAAAATGTAAAGTTAAAATAATTCAACATTCTGTTTTGAGCCGTCAACCGCTGCGGCTGCGCCCTTACCAACGATGACATCCTCTCAAGCAGCCACGAAGTGCTGCACTTTCTCAGAATTATGTAAACAAGTTGTTTATGATTGAATATATCAACCTCTTGGTAAATGCACCATAATAATATTATTATAGATCGATTGCGGGCGAAGCCACGAGAAGGCCGCTAGTATGTAATAAGAATTAAGTTTAAGTAACACATCAGGAGCCAGTCATATCTACATACGTTATCACTGCCACATTGCAGAGTAATTAAAAGGACGAGAAACACATAATTTAATTAACCAAATGGATACACAGTACGAACATATATATATACATATACGAGTACAAAATTAATTTAATTAAAATTAATTACTTTCCCTGGTGCAGAAATCTTGATATTGCTCGGATGTTTTCTTCTCAGTGGTAATCATTCGAAACTTCCTTTTGTGGTGAGTTTTGTTGTAAACTTCATTGTTTAAGCCCCATTATGCCCTCAGCGTCGATAAATTAATTGAAATCCATTCGCGAAAGTTTATTATTCAGTTGAAAATTCTCGACAGCTTTACAAACTTAAAATTCGTGCTTTGTGCGCGTGGTTGTTATTTTTTTTTGTTGTTAAAAAAGATAATATAATGGTTTAATAGACTTGAGATATGCAGGTCATTTTAAGTCATTCTATTTTTCATTTTTTAAAACTAAATCTGAGACAAATAATGAACGCGTCCTTATTTCCAGTTGTTGGTTTCAAATAACATTTTTTAAGTTTGACGCTGTTTTCCGTATACAGCAAGGAAGTCAACTTAGTGCTAAGATATTCCATTCACAATTTCAAGCTCAATTTTCGAAATTGCCTGGTGAATAGCAGAACTTAACACCACGCTGCATCTTCCTACCAGAGCGAACAAATGAAAATAATTTATACTTGCAAGTGGAAATTCCCACCCACAAACATCGCGTTAACTAAACAACGTTTTGATTTACCAATTATTCTTACATTATTTCTGACATACGAGTATATATTTATTCAAGCTCGAAATAGAATTAATAATTAGCAAGAAGTAAACAGATCTTCACTATAAATTAAAACACCTAATTATACTTTGATCTCAGTCACTTTTCGCCTATTACTTTAATATATTAGCATCAAAGGCTCCTCCACAGAATCTTCGTCTATCGAGCTTTGCAATAAGCGTTCTTATTGTCTTCTACATAAAGCATATAACCCGTCTTAATCTTGTTGCGTCATTAGTACATCTCAAATTTATTACATTCGGCTACTAAATTAGTAATGCTTCAGTTATGATGGCTTCAATTATCCTTCCTAGAATACGGAGGTAAAATCAATAGTTACTCGGTAGTGTGTAAACACTACCTTGTGGTTTAGTGTTAGTAGAGGGAAATCAACGTTATAATATATTAATTGAATATGGGTTAGTAGTTAGTGAGTTCGATTGTTGGGCCTTTTACAAATTTTACAAATTTGACATTGAGTTTGCGGGCGTATGCCCACAGTTTGTAGAAAATGAGTAGCTCATTTATTAGTTATAGGTTTACAATGTTTTGTTTTTCTATAAAATCCCTATAAATTGTTCCATTTCCTGTTGTTTTCTTTTATTTTGATTGTGATACACTTTGCGCCAACTTTCATAACTACAGGTTACGCTTTGCATGACTTAAAAGCATGTTAAAAAAACTGTTTTTTCTTGGCTCTAGGGGACGGAAAACTTGAATATTTGATATTAATTTCAGCTTGATACCTCCATGCGACCTCGAAACCATTACCAAAGTCAATGGTATTTCGGACAGATGGACAACACAGTGATCCCGTAAGTTCCGTTCTTTTACCTCAAAAGAATAAATGGAACCGAAACCCTGAAAAACACTTAAGAGGTTTAAAGAATCCAAACAACTGATAAATGTTTACAACGTTTAAATATTTAAAATTTTGTAGTTATATATCAAAGTCAAAGCCGCTCATATGTCATTCACGTTATTGCTAAAACTGAGTGGACTGATAAGACATTCCGTTTTTCACTTTTCGCCCAAACAGAGATTGATTGTACCTAATACTTGTATACTAGGGTCTGGTCTTTTTTCTATACGGACAATTTTAGTTGGTTATGGCCAATCAGCTCGCAGAAACACGGTTGTTAAGACACTCTATTTGGTGAGTGAGTGGAACTCAACGCCGAACTATACCTTGTTACTAGAGCGGTATTAAAAACATTTTATTCCGGCGAGTAGGAATTAAAACTCACAACCATCGTCTTTATTGTCAAGATTCAAGAAATTCACTTTGTTAAACCTACAAAGTACTTGTGAAAAATAAAAAAAAATCTCTAAAAGGAAAGTAAAAGTTAAAATGAACAATTACGCAGCTAGGAATGTCACGATCATAAATCAAAGGATGGGAGATTAACCGGGGCATATCTTCACCTAAACCGGATTTTGTCGGATGTCGTTCGACGTGGCGCGAATACATTAGCGAATGCTCCTCCGGACGACTTATCAGGATATCCGGACAAGATTATAATCGCTCTTTGATGCAGTCGTTTTAAACCTGGAAGTGGAAAAACGGTTTAAATATTTAAAGTCTACTTGGTTTAATGCCAGCATTGTTTTCTACTCAAATGTATATTTATATTTAAGAGAACACTCTGTTTTCATTAAAATCCATCAATTTTCGTTCACCAGTTTCCGCTTCCGAATTCTGGACTGGCTTTGCCTCGCTTCCAAAGTGAGGAGAAGAAAACACAACATATTTCATTTGCTCGATGGGAATCAAACTTACAACCTGTCGTGTCGCACTCAAACTGGCTTCAAATTTGTTTTATTTTTCGATTAAATAAGTGTAGTGTTGTAATTTGTCACTAAGCATTCAATTTGATTTAAATGTGTTATAATAATTATATCATCAGGAAATAACGTTAAGCCAAAAAAGTGTAGAAACTACGTATATCTTTCGAACTTACTAAATGTACCATGTCAAAAATATGGGCAGAAAATTAAGAACGGAGTGCCCTGACACTCGGACCTATCTTACTACTCTGCTACCCAGAAAAAGCATGCTGAAAGGCTGAAAAGCTGAAAAAGAGCAATGAAAATTGGCAAAAACAATCGAAACAAATTTAAAACAGCATATAAACTCAATTGAAAAGGTCGCGGAAACTGACATTTCCTTTGATTCACAGCGGGATGAAGGCGAAACACGAATCTCGCATTACTGAACGCTCGACGCCTCGATGCAATTGTTATAGAAACTTGATTTGTCAATATTTATGTACAGATAATCAGTTTCAAGAGTACTGTTTTTTTTTAACAACATCTAGCTAATTGTTTCTGTACTAATATTATTAAACTGAAGAGTTTGTTTGGTTGAACGCACTAATCTTAGAAACTACTGATTCTAAAAGAAAAATATTTTTCCTGTCGTTTAACGAGGAAGGCTTAAGGCTTATATTGCTTCTTCTCTAAGAATCTGTCATTTGATAATTATTTTCATTTCAATATGCGGGCTCAACCCCGGGTAAAAAATCGTTTTAAATATAATAAATCGTACAGCTTGGATGTTATCAAGTTCTAACAATTACTATTTATATGAAGAAAACAAAAGAATGGAAACAAAATACTAGAAGAATAATATGAAACCATTTTATTCTTCAAGAAAATTTTATATAACATCAAAATCATGTTTCAATTCAATTTCAATCGAATTTTTATTTTAAAAAAGGAAATATTTTCTATTAAAGCACACAAGCCACATTTCACTGACGTCGGTGGCAACAATTTATCGTACATTCAGTTTGATTTGCATATGAACGAGTCACTGGCTATTTGCTGGGGTCTTTTCGACCGTGCGAATTAGGCTATGGTCGAATGTATAGCGCCCATGTTTGGTTTAGGGGGATACCACTTACATATATTTTGAATTGGGATATTATATAAATTGATTATGCATTATGAGCATAATCATGATTATTCATAAAAGAGGTGTACGAGCGTGGGACTGTAAACGCACATCGTCTTGTGGATTCGATTCTCACTCGTGGAAAAGAAATATTTAATATTTTAAATTTCCTCGACAAGGCAAGACGCGGCGTTGATATCCGCCATTCAACATGTAAAGTTTTCAGAACGATAGTGTCTTAATGGAAACCTCTTCCCTCCTTAGGTTCCAATGTTTCCTGTGCCCACCCTGCTGTATTCAGTATATAGCATGAAGCTACAAAACAAAATATATATGATTGAATCCGTTGAATCCATAAACATTATTTGTAGTTAAATACGCTCCAGTTGGAGCGTATTTTATTTATACAATTTAATGGCATAGTTATGCTATTAAATTGTTAATTAATAAATATATTTTTAAAAATGAATTATGCAGACCAGACGTCAGTATAAATACTTATTTAGAAAACGTATAAAAATTTGAACGTAGTGGGACTCGAACCC
>DWAN01001009.1:0-19596 GCA_018230445.1 Heliconius hewitsoni
GGGGTTTCTCCTAGGGCATCCGCAGCCTCGATGGCTTGCAGGAGTATCACCCTGAGCCTCCCGCAGTAGTTCCTCTAGGATATGGGCAGTAGAAGATGCGGGTACCGCCTTCTTCTACCCCCTGGCCTACGGCGGGGTATCGTATTACCTACGGTAAGGTATATTCACGTCTTTCGGAAAACCCTTTTCTATGAAGCTATTTCACAATGATAGTAATTGCCATTCCCATTCACCAGATCTAATTGTAACCTAGATCTTTTCACGACTGGCCGTTCAAAATGATTCTTCCAGATTAATATCGCTTCTATCTGGGAGCTGTGAAAAATTGTATGAATTAGTGTGTCCCGTTTTGTCCTGATATAGCGTTTTATTCAGTTCAAGTGATGAAAGGAAAGTAGTTTAAGTTATAGAAGTAAGTGATGAAAGTAAAAGATTAGGTACATTCGTTTAGTTTTTGGTATCTATTTTTTTTATATTAATTGTTTGAGTCTTTTAAAGTAAAAAGATACATTTTGGTTGATCGTCTTTTAACTCGTAATTGTTTTTTTTTATTTATAAGGTTTACTTCAACGTGCCGAAATGATAACTTTAAATTATTTTTATCTTTATGCCGCGGGATCATAAAAACCATGTGAAGCCACAAGCAGAAAGCCAGTAAGTAATATTGTTATAATAAAACCTATTATTTATCCCGATTTTTATATATTTTAAATAATACTCTTCCACACTCGACATTAGATAGGATGTTCTTAAAAATTTTACTCCCTAAACAGAAGGCAATTAGAAGGCAGTTTGCAGGGCAACTTAGATAGCTTAATAATAAGAAATTATTAATTATTATATTATCAAGCGACAGATGAATGCCTTACTGCCTTCTTAGTGGTGGGAACCACTAGTGACCGCGAAGAAATGAATACATAAATTATTAAAATATTATTATTATTACTATTTTGTTTAATATTGCTACTTCTTTTATAACATATTAAAAATAACAATTTGAATATAATCACCTCTCTTTTTCTCTCTCTCTAAATTTAAGTACTATTGCGAATTGCAATAGTTTAACATCCAGCCAAAGTTTCAACGACCGCTTAACTACACTCTCAATTAGCGGCATTGAATTCTAGAGTTAGTTAACTGATATTCTTATACTGTCTCACTGCTATCTATTTAAATTATCTACTTATCTCAATAAATTTTAATGTAAATTTTGTATGAATTTTGATCGAGTAATTTTGAGTTCATGTGCCTTGCCTATATATACCAATAAAATGTATTATTATATTTTTTTGGCTTCATGCTAAACAAAGGGAACTTGGGAATCTAGTGTTATGACACTCCGTCTCTATTAATACTCTATCGTTTCCCACTTTCCGTTGAAGTCTTTGTTCCAAGCAATAGCAGCAATCAGGTAGATTCAAGGCGTTACAATGACCAAAGGGTAAAATCTATTCAGTTAAGATGATTCCTTTACATCATAAAATAAAAAATATTGTAATAACTAACTCTGTTCCTTTCCTGTTGAGCCTACAATGACTCATTTTGCTCAATGGCACAGTGGGATAACGTCTCTCTCTCTCTCTCTCTCTCTCTCTGTATCTCTCTCTATCCTGACATATCCGGGATGAAGGGTAAACCTGAAAAAAAAATATATTTTTAGAATATTTCTATAAGCAGTGTGCAAAACTTACAACGTACTTTAAAAAATGATTTGACGGTGACATAATGATGACGATGTGATTGATTGATACTTGACATCAGTAGCCGCGACGTTTCCGTCACTTTCTTTTCAACTGCTTTTCTAGCCATACTATTTTATTTAATAGCAGTTTCGATCTTTTAAGTAGTCATCGTTTATATATAAAATCCGGATGACCGAAAATATGAGAGGATTTCTTTTATTTTCTGATATTGAAAGAAATCACGATATTTTCCTAATCTTAATATGCAATAACACTTTATGAATGTCAAAAATATTAAATATATTGATATTGAGAGATCAAAAATATTAAATAAATTTTCAGACATTAGTAAACATTATCTTTTACAAGATACCTACGTAACATTTTTTTATTTTTCCATCATCATTTATACACGCGCGAAGTGCGCTACGATTTTTTCGTTTTTTTTGCATATTTAATGTTATATTCTCATGGGAATATTTAAATAAAATACTCGTACTTATGTCGTATATAATTAAATAGGTAACTTAAATATCGTGGAAAAAAAATTACGCAATTAAAAGGTTAACGTCGTTCGTGCGTTTTCACCTGCCTTATGTAACTCAACTGCCGCATTTTTAATAAAGGTCGAGTTTGTTATATTTCTGCATTTAAGCAGGTGTGTCATACATATATATGCTTAAGTTGTTTTTTTTCATTATTTTGTTCAATTATATTTTGCAATTGTAAACGTGATATATTGTGGGTTTGATTCCCACTCGACGAAATTAAGTATTTATTATTTTCATTTTTTCGCTCTGGTAACAAGATACACCGTGGCGTTGATTTGTTTCACTCAACACGCATTGTCTCCAGACTACGGCAGAAAGTGGGGAAACGGAGGTGTCTTAATAAGATACGGAGTGTTTTAACACTAGGTTACCAGGTTCCCTCTGCCTACCCTAGTATGTACTTTGCGCCGTATTCTGGCATTGTGTGTTGAGTAGCAGAACTCAACGCCGCGCTTTGACTCTACGCCAGAGCGAAGAAATGTAAATATAAATTTAAGTAAATATTTCATCACCTCAAGTGGGGATCGAACCTACAACCCGTCGGTTTTACAGTCACATTTTGTTCCCCTGCGCCACGACTGGCCTCAATAATACAATATTTACAGGACTTATTATGTCCCAGATAGAAAATGAGATGAGGTTTGAGAATAGCAACAATAATTGAGTATCTTTTATAGTTGTTATTGGCGCTTCAAGATATAAAAGTCTTATTTTCTCTCAAGTCGTACTCTACACTTTACGGAGTAAGCTGAAAAATTAAGAGTTTTCGTTTGACATAACATTTCTACTTGTTAAAGATAATTTTCTAATATTTAATTTAATAAAATATGAATAAATAATATTTCATTTCTCGAAGTGGGAATCGAATATAACCGTCATGTTTACAGTCTCACGCTTTACCACTGCGCCATAACGGCCTCTACCTTTTAATATTTAAAATATGTGAAATAATATTTGTGATGCCATATTAAATTTGTTTTGCACAATATACCGTGTAGAGAATATCATCTGGCAATACAACATTTAACGTATGAAACGACAAATCGATATTATCGGGCTCTCTTTGTTTACTCTACCAATTGTAGAATCGAGTAATGAAACTGAATTGATTTTTGTTCATAGAGTTCATTTTAAAGGTTTTGATGATAGAATGTCACTTATTTTTTACACTTTTAAGGTGTTATTCTATACTTAGAAAAGAAATATACTTTTTAGAAACTATATAAAAAAAATTCCCGCTTTGTTTATTTTTTATGTTTTTTAAAAAATATGAATGACAGCTAGTATAAATAGAGGAGAAAACCAGCGCCCAGTTGTGTTGTGTTTTCTGTCACAGGACTCAATGCCGCGCATTGTATTGTTACGAGACGAGGAAAATAATTTATTCTACAGAGTAAGAATTGAATCCATAACCGTCGCGATTACCGTCAGACGAGAATAAAAAAAAATGTAAGGCCACACTGCTAACAGTGGGACAGCATCCAAAACCGGATGTTAAAATTATAGTTGTGGGTTCCTCTCACTCGGAGAAATATTGAATTTAATATGAGTTCTGCCACTCAACACGCTATGCCAATGTTGGAAAATGAATGGAAGTGAAGAGGGAACTGAACACTAGGTTCCCACGATCCCTCTTTTTACCCTGATATAAGCAGGATGTAACGTAAAAAATAAGACAAAGGGCGTCGTTAAGTTCCGCGCTAACCAATGAATCTATCCAATTCGTGCACAAAATGGATAACGTGTGACTTGTCATCATACCTTTTGTAAGTCAAGGTAATTCTAATCTTAATGAACAAACTTGAAAAGCATCCGTGTCACTTTCGTAGTTACAAGTAATACCACAAACCGATGGCTTCCCCTATTTCACATTTACACTAAACCCACAAAATAAATTGTATCATTTATCTAAGCCATTTAGGGAACAAATTAATCTCAAGAACCTCCAGCAGTACTTGTTTCTAATTGACTTTGCAACATCTTGTGATACTTGTTTGAAGTGCGCCTAAAATAAGACAATCTTGATTGATTGCAAGAATTTAGGCAAAATCGATAGAACTTCTCAAGTTTAGGCTTAATAACTTATTTTTTAATTATTAAATTAAATAATATAAAAGTTGAGTTCTGTCACCAAAGACGACGTCGGAAAAGCGGAGTATTTTGACAATGTCCCGTTACTACCGTAAAAGAGAAACGAGCAATGCTCAGGAGAAACGGGGTTCTTGTAAATAAAATAGACTTGCATTTCCACGAACAAAGAGTTTTGTATTTTGTAATTACTTCGTTTCGCTCCCTAGAACTGAGTGAGTTCATTTCAATTCTTTCTGCCGGACATTTCTTGGTGAAAATACAAGAATGCAGTTTACTCTTGCCATTTCAAGGTATGCCTTGGTGCCAGCCCGCTTTGCTATTTGCTATAGTGGGAACCAGACAAAAATTAAAATATAAAAATCAATTGCATTAAACATAAATCCACAACTACCTTGTGTAGAGTTTCTAATTACGGATATTCCTTTTAAAATTGAAAAAAAAAAGTTAACTTTATATATCTTTTCCCCTAGTCATGTACCACGTCGCCATTATATTTTTTTTCTTGGACTTAAAAGGAAACTGTTACTAGTAAGGGATATCCATATTTGACCAACATTCCTCATGTAAAGCCTAGTTTAGTAGCAAGCCTGTTCCTTCGCAAAACGGATAGGTATTGTATAATAGCTGTTTTTTTTCTCTTTCATATAAACATATTAATATAGAACGAGTACTTCCAGAGATTAGCTAGTTTAAACAAACAAATTCTTTAGAATTACTATAATATAAACATTTTGAAATATTTTGTTGTTAAATATACACAATAAGCATCCACTAGCTTACAGGATTTGAAGCAGTAACTTCCGCTTTAAAACACTAAGATTTTGTACCTAATGGTGTAAAAGCAACTAAATATAACATACATTTATACATTACCTTAAATCGTGCGCAAACCGCAGCTATAAAAGTTTATTGTTTCTCGATATATCGAACACGCGAGCACTTTAAGCTGTAGCCATTGACTGTGAAGGGATGAAGAGTTATCCGCTTTTGTTTCATCAGTAACTGGTTTTTTTCTATTTCTCCATTTTATTCACAGATTCAAATAGTTACAAAGTAGTTTTTTGAAACGCCATCAGTTTTGTAGTAAGCCCTCTTTCTGTGTTGAAGGTTGTCGCGACGCTCTGGCACGAGCTTGTGACTGTAAACGGTTGTGGGTTCGATTCAGGGAAAGCGGGTTTTGAGTACAGCCCCCCAACACGCAATGCATCTAGAACTTGGAAAGTGCCTTTATAAAAACAGTGTGCCTTAACACTAGGTTCACAAGTTTCCTCTGCATAACCGACAAAATCAAAATAAATAATATACTTATGACCGGGCTAATCTGATTTAGGGTCACACTGCTTTCGAATTTAGAATTCATGGCGCATTTCGAGATACAATTTTCGCTACACTTGAGTGTAATTGTAATTATTATTCCTTGTTTTACTGTGTCTTCCTAAAACTTTAGTCTCAAAAAGTTGTAGATTATTTTCGTGTTATTACATGCCTTATCTACCTAAACCTTTCGTTAGGAACAAGACATTAAAATGTAGATAATCTGTTTTGATCTTAATAAACACTTTAAGTCAGCTTCACGCTGTATCCCGCACACAGCAGGGCAGAGGGAACTTAGTGTAAGACACTCCGTACCCCACTTTCTGTCGAATTTTGGAGGCATTGCGTGTTGAGTGGCAGAGCTCAACGCCGCGCTCTGCCTCTACAACAGAGCGAAGAAATGGAAATATAAATTTAAGTAAATAATTCATCTCCTCGAGTGGGGATCGAACCCACAACCGGTCGGTTTTACAGTCACACTTTGTACTTGACTGGCCTTATACTACTGCTAAAATTAAAAATAACTTTGTCACTCTAATGTTCATAGTTTACGTTCACTTATTTCACAGTGTCTAAGAGTACCAAGAAAACATTTATATAATAAAAAAATACCATTATTTGAATAGCAACCTTAGGGCCTTTTGTTAAGATAGTCCGCTCTCCGTCCTATTGCCGAAACTGCGTGCCGGGCAAAAGAACTCAGAGAAACAATTCATCAGATCGGAGATCGATCTCACAACCATCACGTTACAGCTAGACGATGTCCAGGTGACAACGGCCTCTAATTTTTTTAGCTTTACCCTTTTTCCATACATACTAGGGTAGGCAGAGGCTCTGGCGCGCGGCGCTTGCGCGGCGTTGAGGTCTGCTACTCAACACACAATGCCACCAGAATACGGCGGACATTGAGGAGCGGAGTGTCTCAACTTTAGGCTCCATCTACCTACCCTGCTATGTTTGGGATACAGCGTAAAGATTAAAATAAAAAAAATATATAACTTCCATAAAGCAATCAACTCGTTTACGTGTAAACGTCATTCATACAAATAACAATGACAGTATCATTCATAAGTTTATATTGAAAAATTGCTGTCAAGGTGACCTTCAGATACACCAAGTAAATTAGCTCGCTTCTGGACTTCCAAACTGGAACACAACAGCGCTCGACTTACACTACTGACAGTTATTTATTAAAAACTTGGTTAAGCTGTTTGATAAGAAACAAAAATACTGACTTACCTTACAATTTTAAAGCAGTGTGGAGGCGCAGGGGATGACTGTAACCGGGAGCGTATGACTGTAAACGCGATAGGTTCTGGGTTCGATTCCCATCCCTACGTTATAGTGTCATGGTAGCGTTGAGTTCGGCGGAATGCCTCTAGGTTCCTTCTGTTTACCCTGCCGACGCTGAAAAAAGAAAAACAACTTACAATTCAATTAAAATTTTATGATATTCATCATAAACATTCAATAATACTATCTTTACCGCTCATAATGACGTCGTCTCGTCTATGTCGGTCATAATGACTCGAGGGAATAAATTAATATAATTTCCTGGCCCTGATAACAAGACTAAGCGCAGCGTTGAGTTCCGCCACTCAACTTCTATTGATATATCTACTCGTATAATATTGATTGGAAATTCTAAGAGCCTTCATCAATACCAATTTTGAATTAGCAGTAACAAGATAAATTAACTTCTGTAATCTTCTCAAATTTGCCTCTTACAAAAGTACTAACGCTAAATTGAATAAATAATGTATCAAATTACATTTTCATATATAAAATGGATGATTGATGTATTGAGATTATTTAAATATCTTTCTTTGCCTTTGGAAACCTAGTACTACAACAATCAACGTTAAAATTTTTCAATTTACTCTCTTTCGTATATTTGCATATATATAAAACTCTTGAGGCCAGTTGTGGCGCAGGAGCACAAAGTGTGTCTGTAAAATCGGTTGGTTGTGGGTTCGATCCCCACTCGAAGAAATGAAATATTTCCTCTGCCTACCCTGCTGTATGCAGTTAGTCAGTGGGATACAGCATGAAGTTGATTTAATATCTTGAGTCCTAGCGAAAACCAGTTCGCAACCGAACCTAAGCAGCGAAGAACACAGAAATTTGGTATGTATGATACTTGGGAAGAGAAGGCGAGCACTTATTAAAAAAATCCGTAATTTCTGCGGAAACGGGAGGAAATGGGATTTTTTTTCTGTTTTAGGCGGCCACCAGTCCATTACAAAATATTGAGAGTTTATGTTTCTCTACAAATTTCTAAGTCAGATTAAAGAAAACTAAGTCACATTGTCATTTTGATTTAAATGAACAAGTATATTTTCAGCCAAGCGATTTTGAGGAAACAATCCCAGTTTTATCAAAATCAATTTATATTTATGGGAGTATTTACAATATAGACCTTGGTAATTAACCGACAATAAAGTAGGTTTACATTGTTAAAATAGTTTTCATTATTCTACATTGAGACCAGTCGCCGCGCAGGGGTACAAAATATGATTGTAAACGCGGCAGGTTGTTGGTTCGATTCCTGCTCGAAAAAATGAAATAAAACATATTTTCATTTCTTCGCACGCGGCATTGAGTTCCACTACTCAACTCAATACAAAATCCTTTCAGAACTCGGCGGAAAGTGTGGAGCGGAGTGTCGTAACACTACACTCCATTTGTCTACCTTGCGGGATACAGGGTGAAGCTGAAAAATAAAATCTACATAATTTACATAACCATATTCTAATATGTAAATAAACATGTATTGATTGAGTATACAGCAATATACTATATAATGTGGTATTAATTTGATCTGCTTGACTGTGCTACAGCTCAAAGCGATTGAACTGCAATGCGATGTAATTTCTCGTATTATACGTATGTATGTAGGTATCTTTTTGATATCTTCTGCATTTTATGAGTGTTTAAGAGAAAATCTAGTGAATCTAGTCTTTTTTTCTATTCGCTGCGTATTTAGCGATATGTTTCGTTAATTTTTAACAGCTTAACGTGTAATATATGTAAGTCAATTTATATAAGATGGCCAGTCGAAACGCAGGAACACACGTGTGACTGCAAACGCGACAGGTGTGGGTTCGATTCTCACTTCAGGAAATGTTTTCATTTTAATATTTTGTATTTTCTTCGCTCTGGGGTCGAAAAGAGAGTATCTTATGACAAGACAGTGCATTATGTTTTTTTCAGCTTTACTCTGCATCTTATACATAGCAGGGTATGGAAGAAGGAACCTAATGTTACTTCTAATGTAACTTCGTTTCGCATTTTCCACCAAATTCTGAAAGCGTTGCATGTCGAGGGGCGTAACTCAACGCTACGTTTAGCCTATAACAGAGTGGAAATGAAAATATTAAATATTTCATTTCAAACCCAATGAATCGAACGACTGCCCTTATCAAATTTGTTATCTGTTTTTCAGTAAACCTTAACTATAATTACAAGACAGTCAAGAAATTTTCTCGTATTATTATAGTAAAATAGGAGCGGGCTAACAAAACTTTTGTATCCAGGGGTTTTTTTGAGCGGAAGTGTATTCGACGTATCTACCCAGCTTCCTGCGCAGTGCGCTGTTGATACTTTTTTATTGCACGGACTCTTTGAAAATATTTTCTCTCGTTTTTAATATTTTTTTATAATAAGAAAGTTTACAAAGAAATTTTAAAGAGTGGATAGATTTGTGTTTTTATATTGTGAATAGAGGTGGTTGCGTCGTGGGTTCGATTACCACTCGAGGGGATGGATTATTTTTATTCCCTCGCTTTAGTAACTAGGCACAGCGCGGCGTTCAGTTCCGTTAATCAACACACAATTCGTTGAAAATTGAAGGCTTGATTAACACATACAGCGTGAAGCTATTGAGTTTGTTTTTTTTAAATATTGTTAATAATAAATAGTAGTAGGTTGACATTACATGTTCTATGTCATTGCCGGTTTTTTATTATTATTTTAACTTAAAATTCCCTCATTTAATATTAATATACTTAATTCCGTTCATGTTACTTATCTAAACAAGTTTAATGCAGTTTACCAAAAAGCTTTTTTAATGATCTTAAGCTTATTGACTTAAACTCACATACTGATTAAAATATACTGAGCGTTAAGTGGAGATACTCAAAGCATATTTTTAATGTGGATTAAGGAAACATTTACATATTAAACTAGCTTTTTGTTAAGTTAAGTTTAAGTTGTGTATGAGTGTGAAATATGTATGTATATTGCAAGTGGCATACATATCATTTTTGAGGCAGGTCATGGTGCAGAGGCAGAAAGTGTAACTGTAAAATCGACTGGTTGTGGGTTCGATCCCCACTCGAGGAAGTGAAATATTTATTCACATTTATATTTTCATTTATTCGCTCTGGTGTCGAGGCAAAGCGCAGCTTTGAGTTCCGCCATTCAGCACGCAATGCCCCCAGAATTTGCGGAAAGCGGGAAACGGAGTGTCTTAAAACTAGGTTCCTGCCTACCCTGCTGTGCGCGGGATACAGCGTGAAGCTCATATTCTAAGTGCCCAAACTAACTCTGGTTGCAGGTACACTGTACCTGCTGGGGTTACATCGAAATAATGAACGTGATCTTCACTAAAAATCCTGTCCAATACATTTTTTTTTAATTAGAACGAATAGTTCCTGAAATTAATACGTTTAACATTTCAGCTTTATAATAGTATAGTAGATATGGATATAAAGATATATTCTTCCATATGGAGTTTGAACCCATAACCATCCCATTAATTCAAGACCCGACAGTGCCGTGTTAACATGAATTCCATTTTCACGCTAACGCTAATAATAGGTATACGTTGTTGCTCACAAGATAAGATTTTAGAGAAATTTCTATTCTAGCTTGCCATCGTCATTTAATCGTTTTTTTTGGTTCACGCTGTATCTCGCATGATACGGGATACGACAGAGGGAACCTTGTATTAAGACACTCCGCTTTACCACGCACCGCCGATTTTTTGAGACATTCCGTGTTGTTTGGTAGAACTCAACACCTCCTTTTACCTTATTACCAGAGCGGGGAAATTAAAATACTTTCATTCAATCTATTAGGAATCGATTTCATAACCGTCAAATTTTACAGGCAGACGATGAGCCGCTGCGCCACGAAGTCCTAGACTTTAGTACCTAATTTCAGGATACCTACCTATCTAATATCTAAGTATTTGTAGAAATACCTGTTTCATTAAAGATTCCACAGATTTGCAAAGTCTCCAGCTACTTTCACCCCGAGGTCAACGACCGCACTGTGCTCCACTTGACGCTATTGTATAGCGATATATTTTTATTGCTCCTATAAATAGTCTGCTGAATACCTGTATTGAATCAGTATTGAAGTTACACCGTTGAGACTACGAAAATGTTATTTTCTTTTATGTATTTTTTCGTGTAGATATGTATGTTTATTTCTTAAAAAAAGTCAGTTTCACGCTGTACTCCGTACACAGTAGGGTTGGCAAAAAGAACCCAATCTTAAAACACTTTGTTCCCCATTTTCCGCCGAGTTGTGGAGGCATTTTCATTGTAATATTATTTTCAAATATTTTTAAATATTGGAGGCCTCTGTGGCGCAGTGACACAGAGCCTGATTGGCTACGCGCTGGTTGTGGGTTCGATTCACACTTTGAAGGATGAATTATTTTCGTTTTCTCGCTCTGGTACTGAGGAAAAATGTCTCGTTTATAGATAGAACGAAAATCGAGTTGTTTTAACACTAGAATTTTTTTGCACAACCTGTTTTTGCGAAAATGCGGGATACGGCGTGAAGCTAAAAAAAGTACATTATCTTTAATTTTTTATAAATTGACTTCGAAGGTTTATTTATTTACTATTTAAATCATTAAATATCATACAGACATTGAATTTACATACCCAGCTCAACCATTAAACTAAAAGAAGACGTCTCCATATTGCTTTATTACCATACTACACACCCCAAAGAATAAAACGATAATGTAAATAATCTCACCATAAAAAAATAAATTTTCACCAAATATAAGACTGACGCTTTCAAGATATAATTCTCGAATGTCTAATACGCCCTCGTATTAATTTCCCTCGAGTCATATATTTGCTATCTTGTTTCAACTTGTTAATTGACTGGTCTGTTCTAATTTTCGTAGGCTTAATTAATTGTTTTACCGAGTATGTTTCAATGCAAGAGACTAACTTGGTATATTATTGAGGGTATCAATTCGAGGGTCGGATTTGGTGTGTGATTTAGGTTAACCTTAGTAAATAACATATAAAAAACCGGTCAAGTGCGAGTCGGACATCCATGCTGAGGGTTTCGTACCAATTTCGGGATTGTATATCAACGGAAAGAACCTATAGAAGTTGATAAACCTAAGTTCGCGAACAAATGTATTCTTTTTTTACGAAATTAACTACTGTTATAGGTCTATAATTATTGTAATCTATATATTCACTTATTAGATTTTTTCTTTCTTTGTATTGCAATTTCTTAGATCTTAGAACGGGAAGTATCCTGGTTTGGTTGATTACGGGTCGAATTTCATGCAAAATGCAGCAAGCACGGCCTCGTGCGTATAACGTATGTGCCTATATAACGGTAACGGTAACAATTTTTTGTTTCGCAATTTAATAAAATATTATTAGATTTATTTATCTATTTGCAGATATCGGACATTAGACTAATATATTTTAACTAACTTGCTACAAAACAATTTAATTGACTTAGCTTGGCGTTGATTTCCACCACCAAACCAGAATTCGGCGAAAAGTGGGAAACGCAGTGTCTTAACACAAGCTTCCCAGGCTCTATGAAGCAACGTGAAGCTAAAAATAAATATATAATGATGTCAATTTAGTTAGGAAATAATCTCAAAAAACTTGACAAGAACATAACATTGAATAAAACATGAAAATTGTCCTAAAATTCATCGAATAATTTGTTTCTAAGTTGCCAATAGCTTTGGAAGTTATAAATATAAAATTTCCATTTCAATTCGTGTCAATTTGCAAATGTAAACAATTTGCCCTTATCTTAATTCCCGCAGAGATTGTAGGGACGCTACACTACTGATGTCTTGGCCTAAAATAATAGAAGGTCTGAGCGGTCTTTTCATTTAAAAATATTTGGTCAGCTCATAGAAACTGTAAGCTTGTTTTTTTTTTAGTTTTTACGTTGTATCACGCATATAGCAGAGTAGACGGAGGAACTTAGTGTTTAGACACTACGCTTCTTATGCACCGCCCAATCTGACAGACATTGCGTGTTGTATGGTGGAAATGAACTGGCGAGAAAATGAAAATAATTCAATCCTCAAAATTGCAATTGGACCTACAACTGTCATATTTACAGCCTGTCACTTTATCCCTGTTTCTTTTTTAAATATGTTAATTTTAAATGACATATCTACGATGACACAAAAAAACTGTTGATTTTTGATCGTTTTTTTCTTTTTGTCTTCATTTACTTGAAATTTAAACTGACTAAAGATATTCCTTGTATTTTATTTTGATGTTTGTGTGTAAAATAATGTTTAAGAAAGTAGACAATAAATACGACCTGTTAGTACAAAAGTTTCATAGTACACGTTTGGTTGTAAATTTGATTTACATTCGGAGGAATGATAATATATTGAAATTCGTTTCATTTCCCCGTGGTAAAATAATTTCAATTTTGAGTTCAACACACGATGTCTCGATTTCGACAGAAGCGATGTTTCAATAATAGAGGCTGTATACCTACCTTCACTTGCGGGATAAAGCGTGAAGCTGAAGAAACTAAACACTCCAACAAAACGAATTTCTTGATCAAAAAGTCAAAGAAAAAACGAAGAAACGACGTAACTTTTAGTAAAAGCACTTAAAAATTATATAATATCTAAAACGTTTAACCCTACCTAATTAAATCTGTGATAATCCTCAACTACGACACTGTTTTCTCAGCATGTGCAAGTGACATCTCCATTTTGCCGTACTATAATGAAACTGTATGAACATGAAGACTTTTGTCAAGCTATTTTGAACTTTAGCTATTTCAAAATAAAATTGTTTTTGATGTGGTTGTTGTAATTAGAATGAAAATTCATATAGCAGTTAATAGTTTTAGGTTATCTTTTTGTTATATTTTCTTTGGCAATTGAGATAGTGTATTCCATCGATCTACGACTAACGGCCATACGTGTAATATCTTTAAATTAAATAATACAAGTAAGCGTCTTTAAAAAAATGGAATACAAATTTATCTGCATAAATGGGGAACAGAGTGTCTTAACACTAGGCTACCTCTGCTTATGCCGTTGGGTGCGGTATATAACGTGAAGAGTGAGCTGATAATAAAAAAAATCTGTCAACCTGTATAAAGTAAAATCTATGCAGGTCAAAGTGCAAGTACCTAAGGTCGAGTAAACCATGAAATAAACATATACATGTATTTATATATAAACAGAAATTTTATTCTCTTCTTAATGTATGTACAGTAATAAAAATATTCGCAATTTTTATAGACAATTTTAGAGCTAAAATTAACATAAAAGTTAACAGCTAGGATAATAAAATTTAACAACATCGTCCTTTTTATGTTTTATTCAAAGCTAAATGTTACGGGATCCAATTTAATAGATAGTATTAGAAAAAATATAATAATTTCTCATTATAAAACGACATTGTGTATTTTTGGTAATATTTGTTTTAGTTTAAGGTATGGTGTGGTGAAGGGGCACAGGCGTGCGACTGTAAACGCGACATGTTTTTGGTTTGATTCCTACTCGAGGAAATTAAATACTTAATAATATATACATTTTCTCGCTCTGGTAGTTCCACAACTTAATATGCAATGCCCCCAGATCATGCCTGCATCTAGGTCTCCAGATTCCCTTTGTCTATCCTACTATGTGCGGGATACAGCGTGTAGCTAAAAAATTTTTTTTTGTTTTCTAATGTACAATTTATTTTTAGATGGCCAAATATTTTTCATTACGTAACCTCTTACTACCACCTTTTACTAAACTACACCTAAAATAAAACAAACAATAAGAATTTGGATTCGAACCTATTACGTTGAAGCCTAATTGCTTTAATAAGATATCATTACTACGGTACATTAATGATCATGAGAAAGACTATTCATTTTATATGCCTACGTATTGTTCGATAGCTTTCACTTTCACTCAATTATTACGTGTACCTCTAATCCTATTGTTCTTATTCAAGTAAATCATTATAATTTGTTCATAGATTGCCTAATGGTATTTTAGTGGATACCACCTTGCTTGCTAAGACAGAGGTCGTGAGTTCAAATTCTGTTATAATAAAATTGTTGAAAAGTCAATTATATAACAAAATGTTTAATTGTTTCAGATATTGCAAGAATTTTCAAATTAGTGAGACGCTATTGAAACTTAAAGGTTATTGAAGGTAAGGTTAACAAAATTAAATACATGGGGTAAATACAGTGGGGAATGGAGTGACTTAACACTAAGTATACTTTGCCTACCGGACTATACCAAAAACGTGAAACTGCAAAAAATGGTAATTCTGAGATTGGGTAATTAATTAACTGTTCAATTTAATCTACAATGGTGTAAAATTATTACGAAATTAATTTTAATATAATAAATCAGCTTCACACAGTTACTTTATTTTTTATCCTGCACATAGCGGGATAGGAACCCAGTAACCTATTGTTAGACACTCCGTTGTCATTAAGACGCTTCCGTTTCAAAATTTGAAGGCAATTGAGTGGTGGAACTCCACTCTACGTTTTACCTCGACACAGAGCGAGGATAGGAAAACATCACAACAAAACAATTAATTTCCTCTAGGAATCGAAACTATAATCTGTCGCGTTTAAAGTCGCACTCTTGTGCCACTGCACCACGACTTACCTCAACTTTAGTAACGTTCCATTTTATATATATTCAATTTATTTCAATTCTTTAACGTTATTCAGGTAAGCGCTAAAAGCAATTGAAAGTTCTACACACGTAGAAATTCCTATATTGATAAACGTCAAAGCCAGATAGATTTGTGGCAGCCATTCGTCATATAAATCAAACACTTTAGGAATAAAGATGTGGGCGAAATAGAATGTAAATTGTTTTTAGAGATTCTTGCAGTAAAGTTGAAATGTAAGAAAAAAGTAATGTAGTTAGGATATTAAACAACTTTTAAGTTGATCGGAATAGGTGCAGCATCAAGCTAAAACAACCTCAATCTTTTTTTACAGGGGATTCCACCTTACTCAGGGGAACCTACTGTCAATGTTCCCTCTTTATTGTATTGTAGAACAGGCAAATGAAAATAATTTCGTTTACCCAAATGGATATCGAACCAACAGCCATTGCGAAATTTATTTTTTATTAAAATAAATATATATGTTTAATACAGCGAGGCAAAGCCAAGGCGGTTTTGTAATATTTAAATATATTATTTTTTTTTATCGTGAAAATATCTACACACTATTCTAGGTAAGCTTATGAAAATTTAAGTTATTTAAAAGTTTTATAGCTCTATTGAAATACCAAGTGGAAGTTATTTATAGTAGTCTATTTCCGGTTTATCTAAACTGTATCTGGTTTGGACTATCGAATTATTATTGTTATTTATTGTTATGTTATTTCTTTTTCTAGGTAAATTAATCGTATCTTTTTAAGACATCCTTTCCATTATTCTATTGAACCCTTACATATTTTTACTAGGTGCCGAGCCAAATTGCTCATATCACTAAACTGGTAAACCAAAAATTTTAAAAATATATTTAATATGCGTTCATTCTTACTTAAGTAAGAAGCTTCACGCTGTTTCCCGCCCGTCAGAGATTGCTCCCCAATTTTCACTCAATTTTCGAGACATTGCGTGTTGATTAATTTTGCCAGTAACCTTAACAATTAAAGAGCATTGCATCTAAACTACCCATTAGTTTTGAAGTTTGGCAATTTGTAAGTAAAACTAGCTGAAGTTGGACTAATAATGTTGTTTCGGACTGTTTTGTCTAAGAATTTGCAATTTGTCGTTCCTTAGTTAGTGGGAAACGATTTATTACTTTCCCGCAATATCATGTAATTATTATATCATATATTATAGTAGTTGAGGTATAAAATATTTTATATTTTCATTTCTTTGCTCGCGGCGTTGAGTTCCGCCACTAAACACCCGATGACTCAGCTCATGAGAGAATCTTTCTCTGAATTCGTTGAAAAGTAAGTAACGGAAGTGTCTTATGAGAACAGAGCTAACACTAGGTTCCCAGGTTCTTTCTGCCTACCCTGCTTTATGCGGGATGCAGCGTGAAGGAAAAGTGAAGTACCTAATAGGCAGAATGCTGAGAAGTATACCCCGATAATTTAAGTGGACCTCTACATATCTCGCAAAATTTATACTTAAGAATGTAATTTTACAAATGTCCTATACATAGTTCGAAAAAAGTACAGAAAATTTAGTAAAACATGTGTTTCTTGTATAATTACCGAGGGCATCGCATTTTATTTTAGGTAAACTGGAGGTGCAGATGCTTGTAAATATTCCCAGAGTAGAATTCAATCCATTTATTATATTTAGATACTGAGGCCAGTCGTGGCGCAGAGCTCAAAGTGTGACTGTAAAACCAACTGGTTGGGGGTTCGATCCCCACTCGAGGAGACTATATTTACTTAAATTTATATTTTCATTTCTTTACTCTGGTGTCGAGGACAAGCGCGGCGTTGAGTTCTGCCACTTAACATGCAATGCCTCTAGAATTCGGCAGAAAGTGGGGAACGGAGTGTCATAACACTAGGTGATTCCCTCTGCCTACCCTACTGTGTGCTTATAAATCAGCTTCACGCTGTATCCCAGCGTGAAGCTGATTTATTTTATAGATAATGTTTAACTGCGACAAAACAGTAACTATATATAATTACAGAAATCATTAAGTATTCATTATAATATCTTTCGACATTATCACGACTTTCTAAGTAAAGCTTATAAATTAACTAATCATACTAAAATATTCTAATTGAGAACTGTACCTTTTTATCCAGCTGCTGTCGGGACTTAATAGTAGTTTTCTTTGAACCCTTGCGACTGTTTAGTCAATGAACTGATTTAGATAAATGATTCGTCGTTAGATTTATCTTCATTAGATTTGTCATCGTTTTATACACTAATTAAATTGATGTAGTTGAGTTTTTTGTTTTGTTCAAAATTCACTTGTTCAGATTCATCCCGCATAATTCCCGCATAAGGGTTAGGCCCTGTATTAGGTCACTACTCTCCACTTTCCGTACAAAATTCGAGAAATTATGTTAAATAACAGAAATCAACACCGCATGTTATCTTACCACAGTGTTTTTGTTTATTACAATAAGATAACAAAAGGAATGAAAATATTAAATGTTTCATTTCCTCGAGTGGGGATCGACCCACAACCTGTCGCGTTTACAGTCACACGCTTGTGCCCCTGCGCCCATGACTTACCTCAAAAGCCTCTTCTTTTTGTATTACAAAGTCTTTAAACATACCGAACTTTCTTCTGTCAAGTCGACGAACGAACTGTCAAGTTACCAAAATATCATAACGGCTCTCATAATTTTGGTATTAATGTCCCCTGACGTCGCTATAAATAACTCCTATGCCCATTACAATATCAAACTTGGGGACTATGAAATATGGGTACATACATTAAATCCTTGTTGTGAAATGGAAGTATTTTGGTAAAAAATAATACATCTTTTGCTTGTGTTCTTTATAATTTTATTGTAATAGTAATAGGATTTTTGAAAAAACTTTTATGTCGTGAAAGGCCAGTAGTTGCGCAGGGGCACAAAGTGTGACTGTAAAATGTACTGGATGTGGGTTCGATCCCTACTCGAGGAAATGAAATATTTATTTACATTTATATTTTCATTTCTTTGGTCTGATATCGAGGCAAAGGGCGGCGTTGAGTTCCGCCACTCAATAAGCAATGCCTCTAGAACTCGGCGGAAACTGAGGAACGGAGTGTCTTACCACTATGTTCCCCCTGCCTACCCTGTTGTGTGCGTGAAGCTTAAAAAAATAAAAATAAAACTTTCATGTAAAATTTATACAAAGTTCAATTTTGGAAAAACCAAATTTTATAACAAAAACAAGCTTGAATAATTTGGAAATAAAACACAAAAAAACACTTGACACAAAAAGATCAGTTTAAAGCTAACCTCAAAGGCCCCCTTAAAAATATATGTAGATCACAAATACGCTTACCAGCGCCGATAAACCTGCAAATGAAATAGGTACGAGGCAGGATAAGCTCCTTGCTCTTGTCCTTTAGAAATCACTTTTGTTTGTGAATATGTACACAATAGCGTTAATTAATACGCCTGTGATAAATAATACTACCTTAATTCTTCTTTGTGTTCAATGAACGTGAGTGACGCTTAAATACAATATTTAGATATAAACCAAAAATAAATATGTATGAATAGATTCATACTTTGTAAACATAAAACCTTTATAGCAAATTAAGAGGAGAATATGAAAAATCAAATTTTATTTAAAGCATCTTCACCTTCTTTGTATTTCTTTTTTCCGAATCCCGAATTATACTCTGTTCTCTAATTTCCAGGACATTTTTTTTCAATATTAAAAAAATGACATGACTTCGAAACAACAATCATTGTACAAAATGCTCAACAAATTATTATGAGGAAACGTCGCGTTTTAAGGTTTTTAAAGTATTATTCCACACTTAGGAAGGAAAAATACTTATTTAGAAAACGTATAAAAATTTTAACGTAGCGGGACTCGAACCTGCACCTTCTGGATGCCGACCAGGCGCTCCGACCACTAAGCTCAGGGGTCAGAGCGTCTCAGGAGAAGGGCGGACAACGCCCTTTTCCGGCGCCCATGAATGGGTCTAGGGGCGAGGGACTTGGGGAAGTCCTCGCCCTCTATTCGATAGACCCGTGTCGTAGGTACGCGCGGGTGTCGGCGCGCGCCTCTGAG
>DWAN01001010.1:0-19587 GCA_018230445.1 Heliconius hewitsoni
GACGAGCGCTTCGACGGCTACGTGCTAGCAACCAGGTATTGTATACATATTTTCACACAAAACAAATTTAATTCAAACTGTATTTGTATATATCAATTTTATCGGATGATTGAAGTCGTCGTGGCCCACAATGGCACCTTGATAAGCAGGCAAAGCGCGGCATAGAGTTCCGCGAGTCAACACACATTGCCTCAAAAATTTTGCTGAAAGGGAGGGAGGGAGGAAAATAACAGGGTATAACAGGGTAGGCAGAGGGAACCTAGTGTCTTAATACTAGATACCCTCTGCCTACCCTGTTATATGCGGGATACAACGTGAAGCTATAAAAAGAAAAGAAAAAATGCTTGCGTTTTTTTATAAAAATAACATTAAAAAGCGAAGAACGTGTGAAGTAGCAAACATTGATTAACTTTGTAATAGGTTGCTAATTTGGTCGTAGAAATGCGAGAAATTTACGTTAGAGAACAACTGGCATTATGACATAGATGTTCAACAACAATATTTTACAAATAATGTTAGTATATTAAAGAAAACAAACAATAAAGTAAAATAACAACAACAAAACAAAGAAATACTTACCTATTTGGTTCATCAATTTTTTATACCATAAGTAATTATAAAAGCTCTTAAAAGACTATTTTAGTATTATAATGGTAAACGCTTATTTTCTTTAGCTAAAATTGACCTAGTTTAACAAGGCTGTATTTTTTTAATAAAAGAAGAGAAAATATTAAGATGTTCATCACAATAAATTTTAACTGATAATACATTTTCTAACATCAAAAACAGGTACATGGGCTGATTAAAAATAAGGAAATATAGTATGTTACTAAATATATGCACTAAAAAATTTCTTTCTTTGTTGAGGTAAAATGAAAAGCAGATAGTAAATTTTAAATTTTTTATCAAACAGCTTAGTATATCGTAAGATGTCTAACGAGCAATTTAACGAGGTGCCTCGAGATTTTCTAGTACAGCTTCTCGAGGTCGACAGTCTCTATAATATGATGATAACATATGCTCGAGAAACATCAAGCTTAAACGAAGACTTTTTATATATCTTAAACAAATAATTAATAAAATAAATAATTAGTAATAACTAATAAATAATAATTAATAAAATAAATGAGTTTTAAATAAAAATAACTCTACTGGATAACAAAATAAAACAAATATAGTAATAAAAACCGGGCGTACCAAATATATTAACACTTTTTATATGAAAGCTCGTATTTGTTTACATTGCCAATACTGTTGGTTGTGTCGGTTTTTTTTTTAAATATATTTTTCCTGATGTTCAATGAAACAAAAGTGCATCGAGTATAAAATATTTGAATATATTACATAGATTATAAGAGATATTAAATATAAAGGTGGAGGAAGATATAGAGGAGATGAGGGCAGAGGAACGGGCGCAGCAAGCCGAAGCTTCCATATCTATGAGGGAACTGCTCTGCTCACCAACGCTGCGCGCGCCCCTGCTTATCGGCGTCGTGATGCAACTGTCCCAGCAACTCAGCGGAATTAATGCGGTAAGAATACTTAATTGGCCCATCTTAAACTTTTTTTAATTAAGTAGGTCTTGGGAGCGGGATGCATCAGTGTATTACGTCACGAACCCACGCTACGGAAAGTAAATTAAAACGTTAACTGCAGGCCTCGTTCAGTATTGAACGCTCTAGGTTTAATGTTCAATATCTGTTACATTAATAGTCTATACATAGATGCAAGCAAGACGCTATGCTATATTGACATCGACACGATGTAAATAGCTTGACCGTAATCAAATGAATTTCTTATGAGTTGTACGAATAAATGCTGGTCTTGACGCTACATTTAACTTCGTAGAAATGGCTGGTAAAAATAGGCTTCGATAGAATATTTTATACCTACTCTCTTTTACCTTTTTACTATTTTAAATTTTAGATTAATTTCTAAAGTGGTTTTGATTACGATTTTAATAAAGTTTTCTTTCATTAATATTATTGAAATATAAGTATTGCTTTTTAGAACTAATTTGCTGTATGATTTGTGTGGTTTTAAAGCGGTATTCATAACATATTACACCTAAATATTCGTCGAAAATAACTAACAGGTAATATTTGCAGTAACATTTAACCACAATATGCTTAAAACCGCTGGCAATTCCAACGGAAACGGAAATAGTGTTGGTCTAGAACTTGTATTATTATAAAGTTCGCTGATTCAGTGTAGTGCCACTGAGACGTATACTTAACTCACTACGGCCGTACGTGGGCGGACTCTACGTACGTACGGCGTATAATGGAAACTGGGAAGATTATGGTACACATTGTTAGTTCTTGAGAGGATTGTGTTTCAATAGGTATTGTGGCATTAAATGGGGCGCTTAATGGTACGTTTGTACTGGTTCTCGGTTGTTGTAATTTTATATCATAGTCACATGTATTTAGTAATAACTAACTTAAGTTAGGTTCGTACTAACCAGAAAAGGCCAATATTACTACTGAGGCCGTCGTGGCGCAGTGGCATAAATGTGTGGCTGTATCGCGGCGGTTGTGGGTTCGATCCCCTCTCGAAGGAGCGACTTATCATTTAATAATATTTTCATTTCTTCGCTCTGGTGCCAAGGTAAAAGCCCGCACCGAAAGCGTAGAGTTCCACCACACAGTTTTTTTTTTACTTTTAAATGAATTTGGCAGTTAATTTCAAATGAATAATCAAATGAAATTTTCCTTATTAATGAAGCCACACATTTCAGGTGTTCTACTACTCGACTTCGCTCTTCACAACATCGGGTTTGACGGAGGAATCTGCAAAGTTTGCAACCATGGGTATTGGTGCTATAATGGTAGGCATGACGCTGGTCTCTCTGCCGCTAATGGACCGCACCGGCCGACGCACGCTACACCTCTATGGACTTGGCGGGATGTTTATCTTCTCTATCTTCATTACCATCTCGTTTCTCATCAAGGTGTGTCTTACACAATATCAGTTTTACAGGTTAACAAGCAAAAAAAAGTAACAAAAATAAATAAAATTCTTGAAATATCTATGAAAAATTAATTGACATAATTGCTTTTAAATATTGGTATTTATATTTAAACAAAATTTCATACTACAAATTAAGCAGCGTTTTATAATCGTAAGAAATGTAATGTTTCAAAAACCTCTTGATATAGATAATGATAATAGAAACTCAAACGGGTAAGATATGGATATTTTAGTTATTTCAAGCACAGATATAGACTTGCACTGACTATGTAAAATAAATAAAAACATATCAATCTATCAAGTTCGAACTATAACAGTCTGCAAATCCTGAAATGGTTAGGGAATATTTTGTAAACCAGGTTTGTATCCGCTACGTATAGACGGATGAAGTGAATATGTATATATCGACGTAAACAGCTATTGGACGTGCCCTGTCAGACCATGCTATGTTTCAATTTGCACTGAAATTTGATAGAATCTATATGGCAATAAACCACGCTCCCCCCGTTACCTCACTACTACACATCGAAGATTGACATATTATGACATGACGACTCTAGCAGCGCACGCCCAGTATGTTAATATTAAAATTGATACTGTAAATATCAATATGGTACTGTTACCATTTAATATGTTTTCTATATAAAGTTATAGTTACAGTAATTCAAAAGGGATATTTTACTGTAATCTCGATGCATATATGATGCTTTATTGCTTATATAAAAATTCTAGGCATATTTTTATAAAATATAAATAGCATCTAGCGAAGAACAAATATTAACTTCTGTAGACTACGGTTTTGAATTACTGAATCTAAATGCCTCAATAAAGTTGTAAGTAAATCTCCTCGATCCATCTCTGACTTTCTACTTTTTTAATAATTAATGACAAATGAACTGAAACATTATATAAAGATGAGTGTAAATATATTATTTGTTAAAAATGTTTGGATGTGGATCCAGGAACGTGGCCTTTCGAGTTAATTTGCAAAATTTGAATAGAATTTCGTATGTTGTAATTAAGTTCGTTGAAAGACTCGTGAGGTCAAAACATATGCACGATGTTTGCTTGAGCACGCTTTATCATTGCTTGAACCTAAATCCGGGAAATGTGTTCTTTTTAATTTATTACCATTCTCATTCATTATATTTCGAAGCTATCATTGCAACAAAATCACTAAATGTTAAAATATTTCTATCGCTACAGTTAGTGTACGTTTTTAATACATATTTAGTTCAATCATTCTATTTGTCTATTTAGTTCATTGATGTCGTCGCATATCAATGTGCCATTCCATGATATTCATATATTTTCATAAAAACGCACCAACAAGGTATTGCCTCACACATTTTCATAAATCTCCTTTTTCACTGACCATTATTTTGGTTGCTTCAGCTTAGTGCTAGTTGACCCTCCCCCCAAACTCGACTTTCCTGTCTCCGAGCCCGGACTCTCAGTAGGATAATAAACAAAAAGAAATAAATGATCAAATATAAATGTTAGGAACATAACTCACAAAGCACCCACACCGTCTTTATTCACTACACGATACAAGCCATTCGAAAGCGATAGATTCACGAGGAGCTCTGGCGCACGCGTTGTTGAGGCGAGATTATCCACACAACACTGCTCAAAAGCAGAAGGCACATATCACTGAAGCATACGCAGTACAGCCAATGATATAAAATTAACTAATCAATTCACTCCGCTATTACAGCACTTTGTAGATGACGGCTGCGGCTAAGGGGGGACCGCCGATCTCGTTACGTAAACGACTTCCGTTAGACATACACAGTGCGACAAGTGTGTGATGGCATTTATGTTTGTGATTTATTTCTTATTCCGGTCGGTCACGGGAAAGAGCATCATTGCTATCCCCTGATAGGAGTTCTTTGGCTATGTGCAGGAAATGATCGATTGGATGAGTTACTTGTCGGTGGTGTCCACGCTGAGCTTCGTAGTGTTCTTCGCTGTTGGCCCCGGCTCCATACCCTGGCTAATCACTGCTGAACTTTTCTCGCAAGGACCGCGACCAAGTGCGATGGCAATCGCAGTTTTGGTCAATTGGATGGCTAATTTCATGGTTGGGATTGGCTTTCCTAGTATGAATGTACGTATTCACATTAAATTAAAGTATATTACTGTAAATATCTTAGACGAACTAATGGACCTAAATAAAATATGACTTACATAACCTTTCAAACTAGAAGCTACCAGCTATTTATACTCACTAAAATGTTGTGTGGAGTACGCTATTCCTGCCACTCCTCTACTTCATGCATCACGTTGAAACATTTTATACTGTAATACACTTATTTTACTGCAGGTTCTATTGGACAACTATACATTCCTGCCTTTTAGCGTATTCCTTGCATTTTTTTGGATATTTACGTATAAAAAAGTTCCTGAAACAAAGAACAAGACCTTTGAAGAGATCCTGGCACTGTTCCGTAATTCCAACGGCAGGTAAGCATAAGTAAATGAAAAATTTTATTTTACTTTTGTCAAATATTTCTATTACTCGCACATCTTACTATCTACCACAAAATATCACAAACTCTTGTTTGCCGATGTCAATCTACCGACACCTTACACGAACTGCCATAGCCATATGCACGCTATGCACTTTCATTGTAAATATAAATATAAATGAGAAGCGTAAAATGTTTGAAATTGAAATAAGTTAATGTAAAATTATTATATACTAATATAATTATTCAGTACGTTCGGTAATTGATCATTAACAGTCGTAACTGATGAACGACTAAAGCAGATTAAAATAATAATACAAATGTCGCAGCGGAATTTCAAATGTGGCATAATTTAATTTGGCTCGGTATTCATTTGCATTATATAGAACATTATATTTTATCTACTCGTGTTAATATTTTTATCTACATGATTTTTAGAAATAAATTTGATCAAATCTTAGGATAATTGACATTGTACATATTTTTTTAAAATTTAACAGAAACAAATAACTTTCGAAAGTGTCGATGATTGGTGTGTTATGAAAAGTAGAATATCCAAAGTGTTTAGTTTTCACAAAGTGGACGCTAAGTAGTACGAATGATGATTAACGAGTGTATCTCCAGGGACAGTTTCCGCGACAGCCGGCTGTATGGAAGCATGATGAATTGCGTGAACGCACTGGAGCAGCAACTGCCACCACCGCCACCACCCGCTCCCGTTGATGAGAAACATGATTCATGTAAGGATGTCTTATGTGCGCCTACGCCTCATTCAATACTTTGAACGGATTTAACATAATGTCAGATAGTAACAGATTATATAACAAAATCTACATAGACTAGAAACAATTATGCTTTATTTTTTTATTTCAGTAAGATTTTAAGTATTTTCTATAAGCCTGGCCTAATATTAAATCCGTTTTTGCTATTCGACTGCTTTTTATTACAACTTTTATGTACCGCTTATAGTTCGAAAAGTTCAAATGATATTACTTCACTTTCTACATGAGTTTTGATCACTTGCCAATCATTTATGTACTTTGGGACACAATGTACCACCATGAATCACCATAATTTTAAAAAAGCTACATAACTTTTATATGTATTTATTGTTGAATAGAAATGAATGGAAAGTTTTCATTGTAACTATAAATATTGCAAATCTCAAGAGAAAGGCATTTACCTGTTACAGATAATTTAATATCTTAAAGTAAGCAGAATATAATGTTATTTGTTAATTTTGTAACTGGTCCAATAACAATCCCGTATGGTCGCAGTGTCGGAGGTGTCGTCGGGCGCGGGGGAGGCGGGGCGCCCGCCGCCGCCGCTGCCGCCGCCGCGCTTCCCGACGCCCGGCAACGTCTGACAATGGGAGACCGCTGCGCGTGCGCCACTGGTCGCCCCCATCAAGGCTGCCGCCAACTTCTTGTTTCATGGACTCAAGCGACAAGCCGCCGGCCGAGCGTCTATCACTACCACACAACAAATGTTCTAAATTGATGTGATTAGGTTAAATATAATACGAAACTAGTTTGTAAGTCACGGCATAAATTAATTATAGGTCTTTAGTCTGTCATTTTATGACATAATTTATGAAATGCATACCTTAGATACCGTGAAAAAAAGTGCCATCGATTTCTTGTACCCATTTTAAATAGATATCTATGAAATACTTTTAATTAAACAAAATATATAATTATTGAGCAAATTTAGGCATTGGGAGACTTCAAGGCTCCATTGAGATTGAAGAGTAAGCTAAAAGATTATTAAAGACTACACAGCCACGGATATTAATAAAATTATATGATAAGTAATTATGCCATCGACGTTAATTCATTATATAAAAAATAATAGTAGATTCTATTGAATACTTTATAGAAGACAGAGGCGAAGGCGACGTGGTACACTTGTTAGTGCGAGTGTACGCGGAAAGGTTTCAAAGTAAGGTCATATATGCCAATGATACTTAGAATAATCTAAAATGGGTACGACGAGAGTACATTACGCTTTTGACAATGATAGTTGTCACTTAAGTGTATTTAATACGATGTACATACATACATGGTGTGACTTTATTGTATTGTTGATTTTTATACATAATTATATTATTTTACGAAAGTTTTTATTCTCCTTTTACTCATGATAATTATTGTTATACCTAATGATAAATTAAAGTCATATCTAAAATGGCCGAAATATTATAATGAAATGTTTATTATTATAATTGGAGAACGTTACAGTTAATCGCATCCGCGGGAATTGATTATATTTATGAAATATTGTAATTATTTAGAGCAAAGAGAATTTACATAGAACACACGACACGCAACACTTATTTTAAGTCGGTTACGTAGATATTTTGTGTTCCCGAGTTAGAATATTTAATTTAATTTATAGTGATAAGAGATAATAAAACATATTACATTTTTAATTGATGAAAAGAATAGAGTATGGTAAGTTATACAATTTGTGAAGACTTTTAAGAATGTAAAGCTTTTAAACTTATACGCCCTAGAAAATGAAACGTTTCATTATTTATAAGTTAGGGTTCAGTAGTCACTACAGGGATGTAGTCAATCTGTTCGTCCGTACATCTGTTAACTGCTCAATTCAATATTTAAGACTAAAAGGTTCCGTAGCCTGTCGTGATCGGGAAAGGTAGCACGGCCTAATATGTGTGACTGTAGACAAGCGTCGTATCGACGACTGATGGTTATATCATTTAAGTTCTATTAAAATAGTGATTAAGCTGAATCCCTTACTTATCAAAAGGGGGTTTAAATAAAGTTCCTTGTTTCATCTCAAACTCTTTAATTTCTTAACACTTGAAAATATTTCTTAATTTTTCTTAATATTATCATATCTAGCGCAATTATATCACAATAGTAATTTATATTAGTGACAAATACTTTGTTAAATGATGAAAATACTATCATCTGAGTGATGATATGTTGTTAATGATGTATGTATTACGTAATAAGATGATACATGATAATCTTATTGAGAATAAGTAGTTACAAAAATACAATATAAAAAGTACAAAGTTATATTCAAAACAAATGTAATGTCTACGTACGATAAGTAAAGTTTCCTTGATATTGACTAGGCATCGGTCTGATCAGATATATGAATCCGCTTTGTTCGAACGCTTTAAATGAAACATCGGTCGCGTATCGGTGCTGGATGGACGGATGGACAGATTTGTTATTTGTTGGGATAACGATCCCATTCGCTAGAGAAAAACCCTAATACCTTCTAAAGCACTATCCACAGTATATGCCACGATAATCTGAAATGCCTTTGAGTTTCAATATACGGAGATTTCTCTGTACTTGTACAAAAGGGACTTGTAAAATTTTATTGGAACTAATACTTGTTATAAAAACGTAAAAAATACAATCCGTGTTTCTTTTATTTCCTTTTACCACATTATATTTTAAGTATAACGTATAACATTTTAGGAAGCGTAGTTTGTATTGGGTTCAAATCCCCCAAATTATTTTTTGCGCAGGTTCTTAAAATAAAATTTACTAGTTTGCTTTAGGAGCCGTTCATAAATCACGTCAGACTCGAATTGGGGATATCACGTGTATTTATTTTGCAATATGCTTGCCAATCTGTGATCCGAAAACTATTTGTATTGTCCTCATTAAATAATGTTCATATCAAAGTAACCTGTTCTTTTCTAAGATAAAAATTAATAATACTTTATATATGTATTTTATTATAGAAAATGTTCTAAGAATTTCAAGATTCTTTGTAAATACTAAAGAATACACAATTTTTTCAGTGAGGGATTAGTCTCACCTAACCTCACCAAATACATCACTGGCGAGAGGGGGTAAAAAATGCTAAGAAACATCACATGATATAATGGACGGCTAATACTATAAAATAGTGAATTTTCTTGACATTTCTTACCTTATATGACTGTACTGTAAAAAACATAACTTTGCCCTATATTTGTACAATAAAATATGATTTAAATGGCATCTTTAGGAAGAATTCAAACTATAGTACCGGTCACGGTTCGTCCTCCATCCAATATCCTTGTCTGATAAATATTGTTATAAGCGTGATTGGACCGGAACTTGACCAGAACGCTAGTATGAAGGCTCTTATTGATTTTTTAACAGACAGATCGGACCGAGAACAACCCGTGATTGGCACTATAGTGTGAATGCTGCCTAATAGTGTTATTGAGAAATGTTATATTGTACTCAATTGTTGTGACTGTGATTTTGATCACCACTAGAATGTTTACTAGGATCCACCACATGCTGTGCACGGCGGGTGCAGCTGTGCTCAGCTATGTTGCGCAAAAATCTCGTAGTAGCGCTTGGCTAGGCGTCTGCAGAATTCCTTGAGCGATTCTAACTCGAAATCTTTCTGTAGGTCCACGTTGCTTAAGTACCATGGGCAACCGGATGCCATTCGGAGGAATTTGTTTTTTACCCTCTGAAGGTCTATCTTGGATTGTGCGAACTCGAAACAAGCATAAGTCATAAAGGGACGGAAGTCAGCTTGTTTCGAAATGACATTTTACTCCGCTTACAAATGAGTGGGTACAGCCTGCTCATGACGTATGTAGCCTTGTTTCTGACATACGTGATGTGTAGCTGGAAGGGAAGTTTCGAATCTAGTACGACGCCAAGGTATTTGACCTGGGATTCCCAGGGGATCGGTTTGCCATGTAGGTAAATAGTCGAGACGGTCTCGTAACGCTTACGAGAAAAGATACCGGCTACGCTTTTCTCCAGGTTAACCTCAAACCGCCACTTGCTGAACCAATCGCCTATGGCGTCGGCAGCTCGTTGCAGTCTTTCGACTAGAATCCAAGCGGAGCGATCCGTGGTGTAAAGGGCGGTGTCATTAGCATACATCGCTATTCGCATCGACTTTATATGTACGCGGAATGTCGCTGGAATGGCATATACAGGAATAGATCTGAAGCCGCGCGATGCATGATGGTGCGCGCGAGCACGCGCGGTGACACATTTGATTTGTTACCATCTTAAACCGCGCATCGCCGCGCGTTCTTCTGAACTTAGGGTGATACATCGGTCAAATAAAGAGAAGCATCGGTGTTAGGGTGAAGGAACACATCTCTGATATCAAGAATGGGCATGCATCAAAGTCAGCTGTGTGAGCATACTGCGGATAAACCTAGTCATTACATCAGGTTTGATTAACCCCAAAACCTCGCAAAGGAAAACATTTTGATCCACGAGGCTATGCTATTGAATTACACAAACATCCTAATTTCAATAGAGAGGATGATTGGAAACTTTCTACTACCACTCATAAAATCTTTCGAATCTTTAAGTCTCAAATCTAGGTGGGTTCGGGACTGAAATATACTAGAGGGCATGATACATTCTGCTCATTCTGCAAGAGCTCAGGGCAGAACGCGACCTCAGTCTACTCGCGACCACCTTCTCATTTAAGAAGTACTAAAAAGTTGCTATACCAAGAAAATGGCATCCTTATCTCCAAAACAAAATCTTATAAAAATTATAATAACTAACAACTAATTTATTATGATTTTTTATTAATATATATTTTTTAATAATCTATAAGGTTTTTAACCTTTACTTGTACCTTATATATTACTAACACAATATACTAACAATATTTGTAAGAAGAGATAATTAAAGTAAAGGACTTATTATTATACTAACAAAAGTTATGCAACCATTGATTTAATTATTTTATAATAACTGAGCTTCATTGCACAAAATTATTACTTTTTAATAAGTGAAGAGTAAAAATCAAAATTTAAGTACTAAATTGATTTATTAGATTAAAATAATAATAATATTAACTAATATATATTAGCTGTAACAATATAATAAATCATCAAATGTATTTTAAGTTTAAAATTATAAATAAATATATTTATAGATTTTTACTAATTATATACATAAAAAAAAACATCTATAGATTGCCTTAGATCATACACTAGCCATGGTCATTATTATTATTCTTATAATTTTATTTTTTATTTTATAATATCCAATGTCGTATCGTTGAAATCATAGTGACACACAGTGTAAAATGTCCATAAAGGCAATGGTTGTAACACTTCCAAGGGAATTAATTTTTATCATTTCTCCTCTGTGGGACAACAAAATGTGGTGTTAAGATTCATCATGACACTGTTCAACAATATTTACAGGATAAACAAGTATGGAACGATTGTCTATTAAATGTGATGCAGGATAGCTGCCAGTGAATGTAATAATTAAATACCATTGACATTGAAAAGAGCAACTGTTGAGTTCTTTGATGGCTCTTCTTTGAACCGGTGGTAGCTTTTTTGCTTATATGTTCATCCAATGATTCAAAAGTGCTTATAATAAATTTATTTGAATAAAGAATATTTTCAATTTGAATCATTCAACATGCAATGTTCAAAATTTGGGAAATAAGCTCAGACAGAAGTGTCTTGACAAGGTCATGTTCAGGTCCTTCAGGTCAGGTGTCAGGACAAGGTTCTCTCTGCCAACTATACACAGAATTAAGTGTGAAAGGATTTCCATATAAAAAAAGTTAGTTAGGACCAATTAAATTTATCAGTAATTCATTCTCTATTATTGAGTGTGACTACATTTGAGTTTAATTTGAATGAATCCTCCTTAACAAACTGATGACATCTATGATTAAATAAATAATTGGTCAAATAAAAAGTAAAATTTATAAAATCTTCATAATGCTTGTAAAATGTAAAAATTTTTGTCAATTGCCAATTCTATAAGGATTTTATTATATTGAAAACAGCATACAACCATCACATTTACAGACACACAGTCTCCTATAATGCAATAACAGCCACAAATATCAATATTTATCTTTAACAATATATATGATGCAAGAGATGATAACAATTGCTCATAGACATGGAGGAAGGCTATTTTTAAGAAGGTATAAATAGATTTGCGATATATAAAATTGATTTAGACATAATTAAAATTGTAAAAGTACTGAAAGTATAAAGTGTGTTTATTTTTCTTCAAGTTCCTTAAAACGGGCCTTCAATTGCTTGGTATAACTGTCCAATTTATAAGCATTAGCTTCAAATTGGGACACTTGTATATCTATTTGGTCTATTTGAAGAAGTAATGGTTTAATAAGGGCATTGTCTGGAAAATAAAAATGGTATATATCATTAACAGTACAGAAAGGTAAACAAGTTGTGGCTGCCCTGAAGTTAGCTGTAGATGGGTGTGCAGATTTAATATAAAGATCTTTTTACTTTCCTGGGTGGACATTGTGCAAAAGTTCGAAAAACTAAGTTCAGGGCGGCCATGAACATAATGTAGTGATTTGAATGTACTATACAAATTTTAAATGTTTTGTAATAAGTACTTTACATTTACAATAATTTTATAATTTAGTTTAACTTACACATTTCATTGTATTCATTTAAAGTCTTGCTCAGATTTACTGTTAGATTTCTTAGATCAGCATATTTAGTTATTGCCAATCTATTGATTTCTTCCAGAAGAGTGTAGTGATCCTGAAATAATAAATATGATTTAGATATTATAATATTTTTGAATAAATGTACAAAATATTTTCACTACCTGTCCAGCCGCCATTTCGCCTTGCAAATAATCATTTGTTTTTTTAAAAAGTTGTGTAGCGAGACGACTTATTACAGGATCATGAGGATCTAACATTTCAAAACTAGAACAGCTTGTAGACATGTAGTAGTCTGAAAATAGTAACAATTAAATAATATTTGCTTTCTATTCTTTAAGTATAAATTTTTATTTAGTAAATAATTGCAGATTTATAGCAAACCTTTGTTTTGGCCTTCTCTGGCCCACTTATCCACATTTTCTTCAGACATAATTACAATTCTTTTAAATAATTCTATATGTTTTGCATATAATTGATTCACTTTTTCAATAAATAATTGTATAGTTTGAAGAGATAATAATTAAATAGATACTGAACAAGTATTGACTTTCAGTTATCAAAAATGTCATAAATAAATTGACAGCTGGTAAATTTCGAATCGAAATAATCGAATGACGTTTATGTATCAACTGACATATGAATACCAATAGATTATAGAATGCTATTATTAATAATATTAATGATACCAGTGAGAGATAGATAAATATAAAACAAAATTATTTTTTTCATATCTTTATACTTATAAAAATATTATCTTTTTTTATTATGTGATAAAAGAAAGTCTTCCTTAATTATAAAAACAATTAATTTATCCAAAAAAAATATACAGTGAAACATAATGATTCAATATTTAACTGACTTCATTATAGTATTTTGTCTACATTCATCATCATATGAAATAAAAAAGTTAGTAGGTTACTGTATATTAAAGTTACACACACGTCAAAGTTTCTTTTAGCAATCTTATATAATATGAATATGATATATGGTTTATGTTTCTAAAGTTTGAAAATGATAAAATAATACATTCAGCCTAAATTAGACGCAGAATTGTAATAAATTATTAAAATAAATGAAAACTGCCAGTTTTCAAGCTCTCAAAGTTTTCCTGGCAACTTTAAAAAAAGAAACCTAAATTTAAAATAAGAGCATATTCATTCTATACCAATATTCAATCATTGTTCTTGTTCAGTCTGATAGTTCACTCTTTTGTATAAAGATCATAGTTTTTCATAAAATTAATAAGCAACTAATAGCACATAAATATGCGTGAATGCATTTCTATACATGCTGGACAAGCAGGCGTACAAATTGGAAATGCTTGTTGGGAGCTGTATTGTTTGGAACATGGAATTCAACCGGATGGACAAATGCCATCAGATAAAACCGTTGGGGGTGGCGATGACTCTTTTAACACGTTTTTTAGCGAGACAGGTGCTGGAAAACATGTTCCAAGAGCAGTTTTTATTGATTTGGAACCCACAGTAGTAGATGAGGTGCGTACTGGCACGTACAGACAACTGTTTCATCCTGAACAATTGATTACTGGAAAGGAAGATGCAGCTAATAATTACGCTAGAGGACATTATACTATTGGGAAGGAAATTGTGGACCTAGTTTTGGATAGAGTCCGTAAATTAGCCGATCAATGTACAGGATTACAAGGGTTTCTTATATTTCATTCTTTTGGAGGTGGTACTGGGTCTGGCTTTGCTTCTCTCCTGATGGAACGTCTATCTGTAGATTATGGAAAAAAATCTAAATTGGAATTTGCAATCTATCCTGCGCCGCAAATTTCTACGGCCGTGGTTGAACCTTACAATTCCATTTTAACCACACACACTACTTTAGAGCATTCCGACGCTGCTTTTATGGTTGATAATGAAGCAATATATGACATTTGTAGAAGAAATCTGGATATAGAAAGACCAACTTACACCAACTTAAATAGATTAATTGGACAAATAGTTTCATCAATTACAGCATCTTTACGTTTTGATGGAGCATTAAATGTAGATCTTACGGAATTTCAGACCAATTTGGTACCGTATCCTCGTATTCATTTTCCTTTAGTAACATATGCCCCTGTCATATCTGCCGAGAAAGCATATCACGAACAACTATCAGTTGCTGAAATTACTAATGCTTGTTTCGAGCCAGCCAACCAAATGGTAAAATGTGATCCTCGACACGGAAAATATATGGCGTGTTGTATGCTGTATCGAGGCGATGTGGTGCCTAAAGATGTCAATGCTGCTATTGGAACAATTAAAACAAAACGTACAATTCAGTTTGTAGATTGGTGCCCCACAGGATTTAAAGTAGGCATAAATTATCAGCCACCTACTGTGGTCCCAGGAGGTGATTTAGCGAAAGTACAACGAGCAGTTTGTATGCTTTCCAATACAACTGCGATTGCAGAGGCATGGTCTCGGTTAAATCATAAATTTGACTTAATGTACGCAAAAAGAGCGTTTGTACATTGGTATGTAGGTGAAGGTATGGAAGAAGGGGAATTTTCCGAAGCACGAGAAGATTTAGCTGCTTTAGAGAAAGACTATGAAGAGGTTGGCATGGATTCAGGAGAAGGCGAGGGCGAGGGTGGAGAAGAATATTAAAAATATATTATGTTTAAATCGTTTATTTTAGGTTTGCTAGACATTGGTTCAAATAAAAGAATATGTATATGTTGGAATAAGAAATTTGGTAAATTTCTGGTATGGCTTAGATTTATTTTTGGTTTTCTATTCAAAGGAATTTTCTTTATATAAAGCTTGCATCATTTAGAAAACTATTACTGCTTTTATAAATGATATAATAAAATTAAAAACGTTTGTAATATTTATGTTTTTATTTATATACAAATTTAAACTAGTAATTCAAATGTGTATAGTTTTTTAGAAATTCGTAAAATTTTCATAGGTAGCCAACGTCTTACATTTGCAAATGTGCTATTTTAAAGATTTATTTTAAATGTGCCTTGATATTTAATAATTTCATATCTATTGTTTATTTATCTGTACTTGAATATTTTATCTGTCGTGATCAATGTCGTTTTTTTCGCTATTTCCATCATCCGTAGGTATTCCTGATTCGGTACCTACATCAGTTGCAGCGTTGTAATAAGAAGAACGGTTCTAGTACGCCAGCGTGGATAACGTCAAACCAAAAATCTAAATGACGTTACTGTAAAAAAACATTCAAAGAAACTTTTTAAATTGTGTGAACATGGATTTCATCGAAATAAAGGGGAAAATTGGTTTAATGAAAACGCTACTAGTTATTTCGTTTTCGTTTACCTTTGTTGCAACAGGTAAGGATTATATTACAATAATTTCCACAACATTCATTTTATTGTCTTTGTATTCTGGGATGATGACGTAAATAATGGAAAAAACAATTATTCCAAATGATAATCAGTAAGCATCTATCAAAATGGTATTTCATTCTTATTTCTATACAAATATCATCAGAGTAAATTCGTACATATCTAAATACATATATATATTACTTTAAAGTACGTCTTTAAAACATTGTAATTGAGATTGAAAATTGACAAAACATTACACAAACACTGTAAACATTGTGAAACGTATGAATCTATTTATTTTATTAATGCTATATACAACTTCTCTCTACATTTATACAACTTCTTTAAAGTTTACTTAACGTATATGGTATATTTAGTTTATCGGTGTCTGAATTGTCAAAACCTTATTCCTAGTATCTTCATATTGCAACCTTAATTCCTTTAAATATCAAACTATAATTTTGATTCCGAATTATCTTAAAATATTATGTATACTTGGGCTACACACATAATAATTACTTACGAGTTGTTATTCCAATTATGAAACAATCTAAATATATAAATATATATTTTTATAAAATTACATGGTTAATGAGGAAAGCTTAATGAGTGAAAATTATGATATTTCCTACATTAACACACTATTCTTTGTACATTTTATTACATTCCTAAACACAGGAAACAAGTGATTATAATATTGAGTACAAGTAAATATAATACCTTATTAAAGTTAACAATATTTTGTGCTATCCTAGTACAGTGTACTGCATAGATGGTAGTTGTTTTAAATACCACTCAAACAAATAAAATTATTTAAATTATTATCATTTTCCTTTTATGAAAAAAGAAGATCTGCTCCTGGGTTTTTCCATTCAATGCATAATGTCCCTAACATGGCAATTAATGTAGGGTCTTAAAATAAAATTCTCTTTACCTACTGCACTAAAACAATAAAAACTAACTGACGTTTGGATTTTACTAAAAAACATAACTATCTATACTGGTTTATTTCCATTATAAAAAAGTTTCATTTTTCTATAAGGTAAACAATTTTGAATTGAAAAAAAAGCTTAAAACATTGTGAATATAGTAGTTTATAAAAAAGTATTTCTTTATAACAAATTTATAATCCTGGAGTTGATGAATTTATAGTGTTTCAAGGAATAAATCTAATTTTTATGTAGATTGTTATTTTATTATATCTTGTAACTTAAATTAAAACAAAATAAGAAATATCTAATTCTGTGCCATAAATCTGTAAAAAGTTGTCTCTTTCAGAATTTTGCATTTGTTGATACTTTGGAGTTTATATTTAAGTAACCTTTGGCTTGTGATACACATATAAATTTATTATATGCTGTCACAACAACTTTGTAATCTTATAATAATTATAGCAATAGCTGATTATAAGTATGCCAATCTTATGCAGATATTGCCAGGTTATTCAAAAAAAAATTGGAAACTAGTAATAAGACAATCTATTCCCCATATGCAACCCAAGTTTAAAGACATCATAGTTGAGTAACTCAATGCAATGTTCCATCTTGTTACCAAACAGATGAAAAAGTTTATTTGCAGAATTTTCATTGTTACTTTTTTATTTATTCTTCTCTATATATATATATATATTTATCAGCATCACCCTGTATCCCACATATAGCAGGGTAGGGCTTAGGGTAGTAGGTAGAGGCAACCTAGTGTAATGAGTCTGTTCCGAAATTTCTGCTAAATTTTTCGAGGCATTGCATGTTGATCAAAGAAATGATAATATTAATAGATAATACTTCATTCCACCGAGTGTGGATTGAACCCACAACCATCGCGTCACACCCTTGTACCCCTGCACCACAAGGAATTTTATGTTTTCTCTGTACTTATATTCATTTACAAACATAACAGTTCCTTCCTGTCCTTTCAATTAAGACTATTGCTCATGATATAACAAGCAATTAAAGCTACATCATTATTGCTCACACTATTAGTTAACTGAAGCAGCCTAGTAATATAATTCTACAGCTGTAGTATGTAAAAAATATTATATACTTTTTTTTATATTTAGTTTTATTTTATATTGTTTTAAGTTTGGAAGTTTTTTGCGGTACATTAAATCAGCATCTGAGTATAAAGGCGACAGTTGTTGGCTCAATTTCCACTTGTGGTAATGAATAATTTTCATTTACTTGCACTGGTAAGGGCAAAGTGCAGGGTTGAGTTCCGCCACTCATATATTTATTTGTAAGATTTGCTGAAATGTGATGAACAAAGTGCCTTAACACTAGATTCTCTTAAGTTTAGTCTTAACACTATCACACACAATTCACATTGTGAAGCTCAAAAAATTACAATATATTTATATTTAGGTAGGAAATTAAATATGTTTATATATTTCTTTACATATTTTTAGCAAACTTAGAATACACGGTCTACAACAGTCCCGTGAGTCACAGCAGCAGAATAGCACCAGACATTATAACATTTGAGAATAGTAGAGTCCGTCGAGATGTCGAGTCAACTAATGCCTATGCTGTCACCTCAAACTCTTCCAACACCAATCCAGGTGCATCTAACAACACTGCCAACAGCACAAAAATGTCAAATGAGACTGAAAGTAAGTATTTTCCATATAATTTTTATTTTACAATAGTTTTTAATCTTTTTGCATTAAATGGTTCATATAAATAAAAATATTAATATGTTGGTGTAAAAATAATCTATATAAATTTAAATTACAAGCAAAATTACGCTTTAGATTTTTTTTATATAAGTCAATACATTGTCAAGTTGTTGCAATACATGATGGGTTATTATTAAAGCATTTACCCATTTGCAAAATATTTAGCTAAAATGTCACATGCAAGGAAGTTTTCTTTAGAAATTAAATATGAATTACTACTGAAGTAAGGAAGATATAGTAAGGTTAATTTATTGGATTGAATCATATTGAATATGACAAAATTAAAAGTACCAAATACAATATTAGTATATATCAACGTTTTATTATTTTTTGTCTGTCTGTCTGTCTATATATATGGTCACATTTTTTTTAAAGTACTGAACTGATTTACTTGAAAGTTTCACCAATTACTTTGTTTAACCTCAACTTAACAATTAAAGGTTGTTTCATCAAAATCGGTTCATAAAAAAAAGTTATCGTCATTTGAATGAACTCAAGGCATTAGTTTGCCTGCCTATGTCATAAAGCAATCGCGTTGGTAAGATTCCTGGCTAAAGTTTGACATTCGAAACGTCTTGGTTATGTGACTATTGACAAAAATATATATTTTTGAAGCACTATTATACACTATTTTATACAAAAAGTAAACAAAATTGAATTGTTAGTGGAGATTAACTTCTTGGTTTGTTCGTTCGTTTGAAATAAATCTATATAAAAATGCCTAAAAACATCCT
>DWAN01001011.1:0-19587 GCA_018230445.1 Heliconius hewitsoni
TGCGATAGAGAACGCACAGTGAGGATACGTCTCTACGCAAAGCCAAAGTATCAAGCCCTTCACAGATTATTGGGTTACCAATGATTCGAATGGCTCTACGCTGTATGCGATCAAATGGATCAAGCTGATACTGCGGTGCACCAGCCCAGAGATGAGAAAAGACTGGTGATATGATAAATGGGATTTTTTTGTGGATAACGCGCAAACTTGTGTCTTCAGGGAAATATTGTGCAAAAAATTCCGTTCAAAAGCTTAAGCTTAGCTTAGCCAGAGCCCTTTCATCTGATACTTCACTTGAACTAGCGGCATTAATATTTTACTTCCTTTTACAGCTATCACTTTTTAGAACTTAACCACAAATGTATTTTTCCTGAACTAGTACTACCTGTAGATATTATCTGCCAAATTTCATAATTCTGGGTCAACCGCAAGTATCCTATTCATTTTCATTATCTTTACTGTGTCAAAATATCTGTTCTTTTCGTTATAGACGGCCATATCTCTTATATTAAGAAAATGTAGAAATACGATTTTTTCGGAAAATCGTGGAACATTCCCGAGATAAAGAGAACCGATAGAGAGACCGACAACTTTCTCGTTCTTTTCTTCTTTAAAACGTTCGGAACTTATATATATAATTAGTATAACTTAAACATCAAAATAAAATATGTATTACATACATAACATTACATTTTTAATATTTTTAACACTATAATGACTTTTATGTTTTTGTGCTGCAGACTGATTTCTGAAGGATATGAGGACTCAACGTCCTCCGTTGGAGTAGTGTCCTTAAGCTAACAAAAGATATGGAAGTTTCTGTTTAAAACAATTTTCGGATATCCAAAAAAAATATTTAGTTTGCAAAAGTTTTAAAAGTTACAAGAAAATCATAAATTTCATCGGAAATCCTATGTTAGAGCTTCTTCATCACGCACCAAAGGATAAGACTTAAATGGCGCTGACAAGTTAAATTCTGTTTGAAAAAAACAAAAAAAAAACAATATTTCATCATTTAATGTCTACATTATATACTCTTAAATCGCTATTAATCGTTTAAAAAAAATTGTTCTTCTGCAGTCTCTTACACGCTATGAAAAATTAATCGCATTTATAGCTTATGTTACAAAGTTCCTTAAGTACTCGAGCATTTCAAATGCCCTTTAAACGTGAAATAGTATTGTTAGATTATATTTTTCGCCTAGTATTTAACAGGGTAAGCAGATATAGCTTAAAGTTATAAAACGCCACTTAAATTCCTACTTTTTTACCCGTTTGCAGTGCAAACGACGAGTTGTGGCCCTCCTAATGTGACGTTTTCGTAACTTTTGCACATTATACACTCGGGAATATAATCAGAAAGAAGAAAAAATCAAAAATATCTTCCGCGCTTTCGTGGCAGGCCTTCTAATTATATTGCGCCTACCCCACATACTGCGGGAGACGTAATTAATAAAGATGACATCAGTGTATTTTAATTAACAGGTTATCCGTTCTTGCTCTTTCTCGCGCTGTCTCACAGCGACTGCAGTCTCTACCAACAAGTAGAGACACTTAAACTGATCGCCATCATCTCTCCCGGCCGGCACCACCTAAACACGTTTTAACTGAATTTTCAAAAAATAATGCGATAAACGAATAAAAGCATTTTTTTTTTGCAACGATATACAATTTTAGGTGATGCCGGCGTTAAAACATTCTCTAGGACTTATAAGAAAAGACGTACTATGCTTTTTAAAGAATTTATTACATAAATCAAATCAAATACTATATTCACTTGGTTTTAGCAAAACACTAATCTATAATACGTATAATATAATACACACTCGTGTCTTTACAACGGACCGACGCGACGTTTCAATATGTATGCTTTAACACCAACGTCGCCTTCAACTGTATTTACTTTTGCTTTTTTTTATTTTCACTCGTCTCTCACGCGTGAAAGTCACGATGTACGTGCGACAGGTCGTGGGTTCGATTCTCACTCGAGAAAATATAATATTTATTATTATTATTACCTCGCTCTGGTAACGGAGACAAAGCGCAGCGTTGAGTTCCGCCACTCATCACGCAATGTTTTCAGAATTCGGTAAAAAGTAGGGAACGGAAGTGTCTTAATAGTAACGAAGTGTCTTAACACTAGATTCCCAGATTCGTTCTGCCTATCCTGCTACGTGTGGCATACAGTGTGAAGTTAAAAAAATCATAATAAAAGTAAATACATAATATTATAAAGATAAACGGTGTAAATACTCGTGTATTTTAAGGGCTTGATGTAATTATAATTTATTTAAAAGAAATAATAAAAACAGTTAAGCCTCTCACGATTATTATCTCTATTTAATAAATTTGTGTTTAATTTCTTCGCATATCAGAGTACCATGACACTGCGCTCTCCACGCTGTCAGGTACTCAATCACAATCACGCTTGAACTACAATACAATATGCAGAAATGCGAGTAAATTGAAAAAAAATTGCTTAACAAGAGAAAATTGTTTCGTCGGAATCGAATGTTCTAACTCGGATCATCATATCTATGATATTTATATGTTGTTATAATTGTACCTAATAATTTTGTACTTTGACGTAAAATTCAATAAATGTTATTTCATACAATAAGATATTTGGCATTCGCGATGTTTTAAGGAGATATGCAGACTATCATTCAAAAATTTTTTGTTCAATTTCAGCTATGTTCAAAATTTCCAAAAATTTTTACATAAACATGGTTGCACATTTTGTTCTGTAGTGTTAAGTATGACACCACGTGTCAGTCGTGGCGACTTCCAGTTCCACGGCCACTGGTGGAGGCGGGCTCACCTGTCGAACGGGAAAGGTACCCTGAGAATGCCAGGAATCCAGCTCCCCCGTTACTATTTCTTCGCACTCTGTCGCCATCGTCACCACTGAGCTATTGGTAGTATTAGAAATGAAATTGTATTATCAGAAATGTATAGAATATTGATGTAATTACAAGATTTTCAACGCTTTTCAAGACTTTATATTAAAAAAAAATTGTGTTTTAAAGTTATTTTCCACTGTTGACGGTACTTCAATTAAAATTAATGGCTTTCCATGTCCAAAATTACAGAGCTAGGCCAGTTCTGGCGCAGGGGCATAGTGTGGCTGTAAACGCGAATGGCTGTGTGTTCGGCCCTCACTCGAGAAAATGAAATAATTAGTTTAATTTGTATTTCGATTTCTGCGCACTGGTAGTGCGGCAAAGCGCGGCGTTGAGTTCTGCCACTCAACGCCCAATGCCTCCAGAACTATTCAGCGGAAAGTGGGGAACGGAGTATCTTAACTCTACGTTCCGCCTAAAGAAGTGATTCAATTAAAAGCTGATTCAATTAAAATTATACTGAAAAACCATGAATTGAAATCCAACTAAGTTCTTATTTCTGTGTGACATTTCAAACATAAAAATCTAATGTTATTTCAGTATGTTTTGATAAAGTATTGAAAAAATATATAAAAATTTCTAAATACACAGAATTATTTTAATTTGCATTCATATATGGCGTACACGCCCTTGTAAAGACTCGCTTACGGCGCGGCTTACGGTTGTTAGTTAGTTAGTAGCCAAGTTTTAAGACTCACTTTTCGAGACAATCAAGTTGATCAGAGAAATGAAAATAATTTATTTCCCTAACCAGTAATCGAAGCCACAACCGTTACGTTTACACTCAGACGCTGTGCCGCTCTCGGCGAATTCATAAACATACGAATGTTTAAGAAAAATTATAAATTACCTCCTATTATCCATTGAATGTAAACTTTGGTCTGGTCCGTAGCGGATGACGGACTGCCACACGGAGGGGTCGTATTTGACCTCCTCCTCGCTGATCGCACTGGAATAGCCCTCTTCAGCTTCCCCTAGAGCGTCTCTCTCTTGGTACACTAGCAGACCATCGCCGTAGTCGTGGCCTACCCCGCTGTGCTCTGTTATGTTCTATTAAAATATTAAATTTAATGTTAATGTTTAACCTTTAACTTACATATTATAACATGTATAGTGTAGTTTCATGACTATAATAGATACATGCGATGATTATGAATTCTATCCTTACGTTTCGTTTTTCGATAATAAATATTTTTCACGGTCTATTTTGATAAAATGCCGCAAATTACGTTTAATGCCGCATTTTTTTATAAAAAGGGTACAAAGTGCAGAACGGTCTTAACTTAAAGATCTCTTTGAATAGAATCTCTTTCATTAGAATAAAACTACGATTGTCATGTAAATTCTTGTGGGAGTGAGGTCTATGTCCAGCAGTGGGCCTCGAAGGCTGATGATGATGTGAAAGTAAAACTAAAAATCGAGAAACATAAACTACGAAAACTATATAGTAATTTTATTATAAATACAAAATCTTACTTGAACTTCAACTCCCTCCCATCCGCCAACTGTTATATTGTTGGGCATCATCATGCTCGACGTGGATGTAGAACCGAGGCCAACCATGGGTCCAACGCCCATGTTGATGGGCCCCATGGACCCAACCCCCATATGTCCCCCCATGCCCATGGAATGGACCCCAAGGCCCGGATGCTTCCGGCCTCGACGTGATATAGTATATTTTAAGGGATCATGCCCCTCCCGACGAATCATTTCGGGTAAGATTCGACGACGAGCATTGATAAACCAATTGCAAACCTATAACATTGTCAATTCTTTCTTTATTGTACTATTTATACACACCTGTATTTAGATTTAAGTGACATTTAGTTTTTTAAATATTTTATAATATAATTAATGTTTAAAATGTTTGGCATTTAATTTCGAAATGTTCAATGTATTTTTGTAAGTGGAAAAAAAAGTATCGAGTGTGGCTGAGAGAATGAGAGCATTGTTAAAATTATAGAATAATAACATGTACAGATTGCCAGTTGCTCAATTTTAAATAAAATTTATGAAATTGTTGAGTTATGCCTATTTAGTTCTGAGGAAGCGATATGTGTGCTTAAATATGTACCTATATGTACCTATACTTTCGACATTTATAGAACTAATGTACGGAATGTAGTATGCTTACTATATGCTTACTATATGGTAAATGTAAATTTTTTTTTTTTGTTGCAAATTCATTCATTAATTTCTCAGGGATTGATGAACATGCTCTAAGCAATGGTGATTATAAAGATTAGCCACAGAAAACACAATCAAATTCCACAATGTTAAATGATTAAAAAAACCTACTATCAATATAAGTAACTCCAGTTATGTTTACCTGCAATACTGTTAAGTTAGCTTCTTGGCTTAACGCTAGTTTCTCGGCGTCACTAGGATAGGCATTGTATCTATGATCGTAGAGCCATCTTTTCAGGATTCTGACAGAATTCTTTGGTAAATTTCCACGACGCTTGCGAACGGAACCTACTATTACAGCCTGTGGCGGAGGCAGGCGAGGCTGCATAATCGGCCGTACTTCCGGCTCCCAATCATTACCGCTCTCATTATCTTCCGTTGAAGATGTTGATGGAAAACGATCTCTGGCTATATATTGTACAACTTATTTTATTAATATAAAAAACGTATCAATAATATGCCTATTTATTTTTAAGTATCCATTATAAAAAATTAGATGTCTATTATAAAAATAAATAAAAAGCTTTTCCAAACGGGAATAATGTTTGTCAATGACGGTAACTTTAAACTAGTTATGAGTGTTGACTACTAACGTAATTTGATCTTCATGACTTTTATGACTGATTTGCGCAGCGTGGCTATTTTTTTTTCAGTCTACTCGACCAACTGAAACTCAACCGTGGTGTGGTACAAAGACCGACCTCAAACGTACTGACCGATTTTTGTTTTAAAAATTGATGCGCTTTTTGTGACAATCGACAACGACGTATGTCACTTGTCACGGTGAAGCAGTTTTTGATTATTCAAAAATTAGAAGATAAAAAAACATTACGGCCAGTATTACTTTAGTTTGAAAGAGGTACAATAGAAAATATTAGGTAAGAAAAAATTAAACCATTGATGTAACAACATACATTTTATGAACTTTTCACATGTTCTGTTTAAGAATGTAAATATAATATAATCACAAATACTGGTAATAGGCACATCATATAATAATTTCCTTAAATTGAAATCAATTACTGTTTTTATTACATTTTTACTAACGTCAATAAATACTAAAATTTTGTTACAAAAATGTAGTAACAGAACTCGAAAATAGTAAAAAAATTATTTACTGTAGCTTGTACAAACTTTAAAAACAGACGTAAGAAAAATTTATTAGTATATTTTAAAATAAGTAACAACTAACATATGGAAAATATAACATTTATTATAACAAATTTGAACATATAACAAATGTATGTACGCGTCTATATAAAATTACCCTCAATTGATCGCATCTATAACTTCGGAGGGTAGTATCGACCTGTTCAGTGGAGGAGTGTTTCGTACAACAGCGGGCGCTGACGTCGCAGTCGGAGGTAGTTCGGTCTCCTCTTCATTCTGTGTCTTTTCAATAGTATCCGATAATATTTCCTTCAGAGTATTGGCTAAAGTTTTTGGATTACCGCTGCTGTCCAGCTGTGAAAACGTGATGTTTATAAAAATGTTACCTAAATGGAGAATATTTCATGTAAAAAATTGTTATAGAATGAACTGAACTAAAACTGAATGGTAAGGGCGTTTAAAGTGACTGTTAGGCTCATTTTAAATACTTTGTAAGGACGTAGTATGTACAAACATCTACTTAAAATAATTGTATAATTAAATATATATTGTAATAATGTAATCAATGTATATGATAAGGAAACTAGATATAAAATAATAAGATAAAAAAATGTATGGACCAAGTATTTGTAGAGGTAAAAAAAAAATAGTAGGTAGATGCTTAGTTAGTGTGTTGTATATATGTAGTACGTACACTATGGTAAATTCAAATATAGTAGCGGAGAGTAAGTTAAGATTGCATATAATACCGTAACAACGTGTCCGCCGAACCGCTTGTGGACATTCTTCACTTTGTGCGCAGCTTCTTTGACAATTTGCCTCGCCGCAGTTATCTCTGACTCGGGTCGACCCATCTCTGACAATTTACTTTGTAAACGTGTTGCTGCGACCTGATCATTTAAGTAAATTAATCATTTATATACTACTCATATGTATGTAGAGACCGTCGTGGCGTAGCGGTAAAGGCAGTACAGCGAGTGACTGCAGGTTCAATTGTCATTCAGGTGAATGAACTAATAACATTTCTTTGACGCAATGTCTCGATGATTGAGATAAAAGTTGGAAAGCGAGTGTCTTAACACTGAGTCCCTCTGCCAACTCTAATATGCGAGAATATGCTATGATTTTATTTTCCAGTTCATCGGAAGAGGGCTAGATATTTCCACGTGTAACCTTTAGTGGTTGACCTTTTTCTATGTTATCTTTTATACAATATTCAATGGCAAATTTCATTGATTCAGAGTTATGGAAACATATTACGACTAAAACCTACCAACATATGAAGTTTTTTATTTTTAAAAAAAATAATTGTAGAATTAATGGAAAATTACTAATAAAATGATACGTTATATTATGTTCCTAACCTCAGTGTCGACTTCCAAAGCAACTAACTTCTCCGGCCATTTGACTTGTCTGTTAAATATATTCGATATGCGATGATTCTTTGGAAAGCCCACTAATATGAAACCCTTGGAGTCTTGGTGCAGAAGCATTGTTTCTTTGATAATATCCACCGTTAATTGCTGTTCAGTAAATATAATAAATTATTTAAGCAATTAATAGAAGATGTTGCAAAAATAATCTTAAGAACATTCGAAAGAAATCATGTCTTTCATCAAGTTCTCAACTTTTTATGGTCAAAATCGATAAATATATGGCTCATTTGGCGCTATAATTAATTTATTGTTCTTTTTGAAATATAACAGGAGACAAAAACAAAGTTTACCGTTAATACCTTTTTAACATATTTAACAATTAGACCATTATTGCGTGAAGTAAAATACATAAGTATATTTATTTGTTAATCAAAAACTTTCAACACCTGAAACGATAATTTATAATGTGGATAAAGTCCTAATAGCGTGTGTACATACATCCCATCGATATATTATGATTTTCATTAATAAAGATACAACCGAAAACAAATTTTTGTATGTGATTGATTTCGGCAACGGTCGTAGTTCAATACAATGTGTAACTCAGGATAGTTTTTTAAAATGTCTACCTATATATTTAAGGATGATGTGCGGCAGCGTTTAACGTTTAACTGTACTCGTAAGCATGACAGCTGAGGACTCGATCAGTACTGCGAAGTATTTTTTTTTTCATTTCTTTGCTACGGTAACTAGACATAGTGCGACGATAGGTTCCGCCTCGCAACAAACAATGTCTCGAGAATTGAACGGTGCGTGCGGAAAAAATGTCTTAACACTAGATTCCCTCTGCCTATCCTGCAATATATGGAAGACAGCAATTCACATTTAGATGATAAATAGAATTTTCTTACACCTCAAGTGTAGTTCTCTCTAGTTGATATTGAAGGTATCAAAAACTAAGTGTGTATAGTAGTGGTGTATAAAATATTGAATATTAATTATCTCAAAATTATTAAAAAAAAACACCTCATGTTACATACATCAGGTATATCCTCCTGCGCTCTCAACTTATCCGCTATAAGCTGTCCTCTGGGCGTGTCCCTCTCAGCCTCGGACCTGACCAGCTCTCCAGGTCTTATCAATGTATATCCGGTTATATTGGATATGGTCTGCGCCACAGTCTGGTTGCCCGCACCCGGCACCCCGCTTACGAAGATCACCGGCAAATGTTTTATTGGCGTCATGTCGTATGTATTGTCGTCATGCTGGAATGCAAATTGACGTATCTGCATATCGAACTCTTATGTTATTGATATCGCTTTTAACTAGTCATAAAATGCTGTCTTTATATCAATATCTTGATATAACTTACCACCATTCTATTAGTATTGTCAATTAAGTTTTAGTCTGCCCGTTGGTGTATTTGACATCGCCTTTCGTAGGCAAACCCGTAAATGGATACTTACAATAATTTCTATTGAACAAAAAGTAACAACGTAACCTACCTGATATAATCTAGTGTTTTCCAAAACTATTTATTAAAAAGTAAATATTAACTTTCATTTAGATTTGTCATTTAGCCTTCTTATGCAAAACTAGTATGTGCTAGGCTTGAAGAATATGCCAATACTTAAACAAAATAGAACTTAATATTATAAACAGCTTGAATAACTACTGGAATATAACTGTTATTATGTATTTACAGTTTCAATCTCCATATTTTAAGTCAAAGACTAGTTTGGGCACCCAAAGCTGCTAATTATTGCTATTTGCCGCTAACTTAAATCGTGTTTAGGGCTTGGCTAGACTAGTACTCAATTGCATTAACATTTAAGGTTTGCATAATGGGTATTCTAAATTAGATCTTTATTAAGTTATTTTACGCTTTTTAGTGTTTGTAGTCGGTTCTTTTTAACGTAACGTTTTATTCCATTGTAATTCCACTTAATAAAAGTTAAAATTATAAATATCTTGACTTACCTCATTTACAATACGCCTTGAATAGAAACAACCCATTTTTTGTATAAATAAATTACTCACTAATTGTATAAAATTATTTATTAACAATTAAATTCATGAAATAAAATGACATTTCCAAATAACTGACAACGGTTTGAAATGAAGCCGTCTAGATTATTGACGCTTTTCTAAATGGTATCCTTGAAATATAGCCAGTTTTTTTTATAATATTAACATAATAACATTTTAAGGTTAAAAATAACTTTAAATAACAGTGACGGTTAAAAATCAATTAATTCAATGAATTAGCAGATTTGAACCCGCGCCCCTTAGATACATGTCGATGAAATTTCAGATCTAAAAATATCATAGCTTCTGTTTTTGTCATCTTTTATTTTGTTATATGTGTTCTATACTTCAACTTTTTAGATGAATATGTAAACATCATACTCCACTCACGATTGAACAAAAAAAAAAGTATACAATAAGTCTTATAATTATAGAAACGCAGTACTTTCGATAACGGATAAATAGATCTGTGATTGTACCTATACGTATCAGAAATTATAATTTGAATAAAAGGCAAATCTCATATCAATTATGTGACTCCGTTACAATTCACAACAAACGACTGACAGGGAAATTGAGCTTATTTCAATATTCAGTCCGGATACCATGAATTATGTAGGATATGGCCATCAGTATGACAAGTGAAACTCGCCTTTCCGATCGAGATTGGAAACATTGTGTTTTCTGCGTATATATTTTTATTTTCTGTGTTGACTTTCTATCTGTGACTATTGAATAAATAGAAAATAAATCGTAAAGTGTTATTTTATTATTAGTGTTAGAATCAGGCGATCTGTACGTTTGCCCCGTTTTTTTATAAAAAAACAAAAACATTCGAATATACCTACTGTTAAAAAATGATGCGCGATACATTCATATTCTTTATACTAGTGGCACAGATATCAGCTTACATGAAATGTACTACTAAAAATACATATACTATGCCTAAATACCATTTAATAAAAAAATGTCACCGATCGAAGTTAGGTATTGCTGCTCGAGCAAATTTTACTTCGCTAACCAGCTGTAAGAGGCTTGGTATGGAGAAAAAGGCTCTAGCTTTAAATTTTAGTCCACATAGTGTTAAAGGTAGTAACTCAGAATATACTTGTGAACTTCTCAAATGTGCTGAAGCAGAAGGAGAACTGTCTCTAAGTAATGACTCTAGATACGATCATTACAGTTTATATGCTAATCCTTTACGTAAGTGTTATTATAAATAGAAATAAATTTGTATTATACGTAGATGGTATAGAATAGTATATATCAAGGTATTTTTGACAATATTCTAAATTAGTTAATCTAAATGTAAAAATATAAATTTAAATGACGCCTTAAGTTATTGAAACGCAAATATACATTAAAAGTTTTTTTTAGCAAATATCAACTCTAGTTGCGTGCCAGCAACTGGCATATTCATGATTTTACCAAAAAAAAATAATTATACAGCATCTCAAGCACAATGCAAGAATGTAAGTGCAGTACTGGCTGACGTCTCCGATGAACAGCGCACAGATGCGCTGGCGCAGGCGCTGGTTACAGCAAGTGTAGATGCAGCGTATGTTGGGATGAGGAGGAATAATGATAAAAGCTTTTTAATCGATAATGGTATATATAAAAACTGAAGATAATAGATTTATATATGTAAAGAATATATTTTGGATGGTATTAACATTTGTAGTGATGGTTGGTTTTTTGTGGGAATTGAACCCACAACCTTCTTTTTCAAGGCCTCGAATATTCATTAAGTCTAATGTACATATACCTACATATCTCTTGCATTGTACCCATTGCTTATAAATAATTTCATATATTATTCTCAAAACTCCCTTAACCTGAAAAGGTTGCTTAACATAAATTATCCATTTGTTTGCCGCATATTTTATTTTCTTGAAATACATATAAAATGTTTACAGAAACCCTATATACAAAAAGAGGTGTAAAATATTCCTCTAGTATGTGCCGGCTTGTTTTTCTTGGTTTAAAGTTTTGGAAAAAAAAATTGCTAAAAATAACGACTTCAAACAATAAACTAAAAAGGCAAAAATAAATGTACTTGAAGTATTTTCATTTTGTTAAACAACAAAATAATTAATGAAAGATTGTGTATTTATGAAATCGGTGTCTAGTTAATGCTACAACAACCTTACTATAATATCAAATTTCCAAATTTTATCACCGACTTCAAAAATATAACATCTTTCTTTAATTATTTTTGTTTAATAAAATCAAAGAACGTTTTACTTTATGTTAAGTATTTTTTTACTTTTTAGTTTATTGATTTTCTTTGTTAAACATTAATTTATTTTACGATTTTAAGCGATGGGTACACGGAACACCTTAAAAGGACGCTTTTCAAACGAGTAGTAGGGTAGTAGTTATCCTATGTAAAACTGCAATCTTAATTAGTTATCTATTGTGTAATATTGACAATAACATATATAAAAAATATTCGGTCGAGTTGGGAACCTCTGGCTCCTTAGAAGTCTGTGATACTTCGTACTTAGAAAATGAGAACATCCTCTTTTTTGAAGTTGGTTGAAAAGAAATGCAACAATGAGGAATCTCACTTCTGACGAAAAATAAACCGTGGTTCTCGAGTTTCAACAATGTTTTTCGTGCGGCTTATGCAAAATTAAGACTTATGTCAATTACTAACAGATACTACAGTCAGAAATTAACCAAATTAAAATGGGACCACCCGGGAAGCACTAGCTTTCAAATAAGAAAATAATTATCAAATTCGGTTCACACAATCAAAAGTTGAGGTAACAAACAATAAAAGAATACAGTCGAATTAATAACCTCCTTTTCTTACAGAAGTCGGTTAAAAAGACAAGAAATTCTGTATGTGTGTGTGTTTGTGTGCTTCTGTATCTGGTGTTGAATAAGCATTTATATTTTAGAAAATAGCTTAGACTGCATAACGTATCGTGCTTGGGCTCCAGGGCATCCACAGAGAAATGTCAACATGTCCTGTGTAATACTTACAAAACATCGCACTTGGAAAACAGTGGCCTGTACAGATAAATATCAACCGCTTTGTGAATTGCTATCGGGAGGACCGTATAAGGTTGTTTTCTTTAAAAAGACGAAATGGTATTCTTTTTTTGATTTACTATAACATTAAAATATTAGCGAAATAAGAAGTACTTTAATATCTTGTAAAATTAAGAAGGTACATCTTGTTTATATAAAAATGAAAAAAAAATTCAAACTGTCTATAAAAACTAAATTTGGTTATGTAGCAACTTTTTAAAATTTATAACTCGATAATATTTTATTTTCAGGAACGGATAATCAAACAAAGGACTTTATGAATAACTGAGATATTGCACTACCATTTTTGTTTGTTATGTTGTTAAATATTATTGCTAAAAAATAAAAATATGTATTTTATCACAAAAATATATATTATCATACATATATCACAATAAATAATTATTTATACATCATAATATAATACTTTACTTCACAATTAATTGAAAATCGTTTTGTACATGTATTTATCATAATATTCATTGTTCTTTCACATCTCAAATACTGTTTTACTAGTTTGAAAATAAATAAAATTTGGTACTATATTGTTACATTAAATTTTGTACAATATTATGAACTGATAAAATATAAACTGATGTAAACAGATGATAGACTGGTCTGGTCCCTTTCGTAAGTATATTCTATAATCTGGTTCAAACACAACACAACACAACACATTCCAAAAAAAATTGCGTTTTGAAGTTGTGACTTCTGACATTGACATTTGACAGTTTTGGGCGGATGCCTAGACTGTCTCTGTGATTTGTTTCTTGCTGTTATTTGTTTATGAATAAATATTAAAAGCTTATACCTACCTAATAAAAAGAAAATCGAATATAGAAAATACATTTAATATGGGCCAGGGTAAAAGTCAATTTACCGAGGAAGAGCTTCAAGATTATGAGGTAGATTCGTATATACGAATTCGCTTTCTTTTGTTGTGTAGTCATAAATTATTAAATTTTCTTTATATCGTTTCAGGATTTAACATATTTCACAAAAAAAGAAGTATTATAGTAAGTATTAAATAGTTTTTCGACTACATATTTGTGATATTTTCATCTCACTTTATTTTATTCTTTCTGTCTAGTGCACATCAAAAATTCAAAGCCCTGGCCCCAGAAAAAGTAGGACATAATAAGAATGCCAAGTTACCTATGGCTAAAGTTTTGCAATACCCTGAACTCAGAGTAAACCCTTTTAGGGATAGAATCTGCAAAGTTTTCAGTTCGAGTAATGACGGCGATTGTACATTTGAAGATTTTCTTGACATGATGTCAGTATTCAGTGAAAGCGCACCAAAAGCAGTAAAAGCCGAACATGCGTTTAGAATATTTGGTATGTTCTAATGTTAAAATAATTTGCTTTATAGAAATTTAACTCTGTTGTATACAATGTATTTCTCTTATATATATGTAGCTTGAGGCCATCATAATACAGATGAACAATATGTGACTGTAATTGTAATTGTTGGGAGTACAATCCCTGTTCAAGGAATTGTTTATATGTAAAGTTATTTTATATGCCTCTATTTAATCACCAAAATCCTAGTAAATATTAAAAATAAGACCTTTGTAGATTTCGACGGAGATGATATGATTGGAGTATCTGATTTACGAGAAGTCATAGAGCGCCTATGTGGCCCTGAGTTAAAGCTAAGTGATTCAGAAATTCAGCAACTGGTCCAAAATGTATTAGAAGAAGCTGATCTTGATGACGATGGTGCTCTGTCATTTGCAGAATTTGAACATATCATTGATAAAAGCTCAGATTTTTGCCAGTAAGTTAAATTTTAATGTAGTTAATTTTTTTTAGAATATAACATATCATCAGCTTAAGAGTGTAAATCTACTAAATTCGTTTTTTGTCATCATATACTTGTAAATTTTTATACCACTCAAAGGTGTAAAAACAGAAAACAAAATCAACTGTTATTTTATTTCATGTAGTAGTAAATATAAATCAATTTACGAAATTTTAAAAACTTCTAGTAAAAAATTGCTTTTTGTCTCTCCTGATAATTTTCTTAATAAGTTTTGTTGGCAGTAAAGTAAATTTTATATGCATTATAGATTATTATTTATACTTATTTATTTGCACACCTATAGTATTATGTCACTTGTACTTCATATATAAAGATCTTATATAAATAGATATTTTTCTATCTAAGGTAAAAATTCTGTTCTCCACTTTCCACTCAAATACAAGATTTTATGTTGAATCCAACACTTTATCTAACATAAACAGGTACATGAAAATAATTTAAATATATCCCTTCAAGTGAAAATCAGACCTACTACTTTAATTTGTTAAGTCTGACTCGGCATCTTAATATCTATATAACTAAAATATAAAGACATTTTTTTAAATTTTACACTGTATACAGACACAGAGGGAACCTAAGAACTTAGTAAAACACTTCTGTTCCCCACTTTCTGCCAAATTTTGAAAGTATTTCGTTTTGACTGGCTGAACTCAATGTCACACATTGCCTCGGTGACTGGAGGAGTTTATGGAAATATTTTATTTCCTCTAAGTGGGATCATTTAAATGTAACCTCATGTTTTAAATGTAAGAAATCAATATCTACCTTGGCCTCAATTACCTTTTAACCATACAATAACTTGGTTATTGTGTGGTTATTGGTGGATATTTTTTTTTCTTTTTTATGTTGTTAGCAATATCATTCTCTCAAGTGGGATTGATCCCACAACCATCACATTTATAGTTAGACACTGTCGCTTTTACATACTAAGACAGCCACTTCCAACATTATAATAGGTACTAAAATTTTATTTATCTGTTTAAATTATCTCTTAGAATAATTTTATTTATAAGGATTTTTTTTTCAGTTCATTCAGAATAAGACTGTGAAGAAACATGAAACTCAACTTTGATATTATTGTATTTAAATATTAAGTAATAGTTCAATCTCAATTTTTATGAAATGATTGTTATTTTAATTTATATGGTCTTCCTTAGTTAAATTATTTTATGTAGGAAAATGTTTACATGTTTGAATTCTCAATATTTGTGTTGTGATGTATTAAAATTTTATTTATAGTAAAAATTGTACTTGATTAAAACTGCCAAATATTTAATAGGATATATTTTAATTTATAAGAATTTATGTAATAAATAAATATATAAAACAGAAGTTTTATTTTAAGTGTAAGTAAATAATATTCGTTTTTAATGACATCTTTTTTGTAACAACGAAGATTTATAAAGTTACCAAGTCTTCATGCAAAATTATTAATCTATTTGTGACTTGAAGCAAATAAAAAACTTATGTAGAAAATTTTCTTAGTTTTAGGTAAAAAGAAAATCTGATCAGTGTAAAAATATAATTCAAACTTATACATAAATGGAATCAGATATTAACACTTAGTTTTGTAAATATCCTGGCAACTTCATTCTCATAAAAATCCAAGTTGTGAAAAACGAGACTAGAATGCACAAAAATGCTACAGATATGAGTAAAATTCTGTTCAGTTTTGGTGTTGAAGGGTTATGAGTTCTATCTAATATAATAAAACCAAGTCCTCCGAGGGAAAATAGAAAGCTTGAAGCGAGGCCCTCCATGATGTATTGTCCATTTACTCTGTTCGGCATGAACGCTACTGGCCTGCTATGTCCGTGTTCATCAGTCGTAGATCCAACGCTCGGCGGCTCGACTATCACATCGTATATAATGCCTAGAAATAACACGAAATTACTTATTGGAATCTATTTTGATGTTTCAAGAACTAAATTGGAACCGACTAACCTCCTGTCACTAAGAAATATGAAAATAACACCAAAGAAAACGTTGTCATAGCAGAAGGAGGCTGTAACCATGATGGTTTCTTTATTTTAATATTTGGCAATTCAAGCACATTAAAGGGAATCGCGTATAATGCCTCCATTATTATTTCAAATAAGTAAACGTAAAGCTAATCGGATGTTGATGTGGATGCCGCAACTATACCAGTAACGAAAAACGAAATAATATAAGCGCCCTCTGGACTTATAACTGTCATATTTTTCCTTAAAAATGTTTTATTAAAATGTTCTTGAAGTATAATGAATAATCAATAATATTAATCTTTTAGAAAAATCTGTTTTGTACGTGAATACACAAAACTTATCTTAAAAAGAGATTTAAAATTACAAATTAAAACATCTGCTTCACTGATATCTGCTTGTAAAGGAATGTGTAGGACTGTTTGAAAAATAACCAATGATAAAAAAGGCTTTGTGTTAAATGTTTTATTACGATTGGCGGGCGTTATATAATCGATTATATTTGCCAATTTCACCCAATGGCGTCGCCCCAGACATCGATCATTCAACCGTAACGCACTTGGAATTTGTTAACTGTCAAATTAAATGAAAATGTTCGTGGACTGTATTCATGTCTCCAATTTTATTGTCCGGGATTTACAGCTGTTATTTTTTTTTGTATAACAAATTATAAAATATGAATTACATGTGTTCGTAGTGCGCGGTTTAAGTTATTTGTGAAATTTGAATATTCATTCGAATATGTTTTAATTTTACGCACAAAATGAACTATACTGTAGATATTTCACTAATATTACGATGAAGGGTGGGCTGTGTGTAATTTACACGTCTTTGCTGACTATATCAGTGCTTTCTAGGTACGCTGTCGACCATATACTATTTAAATCAATTTTTATTTTATTTTTAACCATATATTCAAAATGTATTATTTGATTTTGTTTTCTAATACCCCTATGTTTCGATTTTCAGTTGTGCTCTCTTCATATTGGTGGTCTCTGAAGCTCTTCAAACAGAGGATGGGAACAACAACGTCGATCTATCTGGCCTCCACAATGTTTCTCAGAAATCTCCAGATATTGAGAGAGAACCATCAGTGGACCCTAGTGTTCAACATGCTCAAGAATTACCCGAAGAGACGAAAAGTGAAGAAATCGATAACCAGATGACATTCCCTGAAGCTTTGTCTCTTAACACAGTGACTACTGATGGGTGAGTAACTTTATAGCTTTCAGTGTCCATCTTATACCAGGAGGGGTATATTAAACATAGTGTATTTCACTCTTGCTTCTCAATTTTCCAAACATTGCATGTTCAGAGGTGGAACTTAACAATATTCTTTTTCATAACAAGGTAAGGAAATGAAAATAATTTAATTCCTCTAGTAGGAATAAAACTCATAACCATTGTATTTACAGTCAAACACTGCACTGCTCCACTACTTCTGCCTGTAATAAATGAGTGAGTTGATTTATATTTTATCTATACAGTGAAAGTGGTCTTTCTAATGTGCATAACTTCTTATTAATCATTAAAAACTTGTACTGATATTAAACATGCATGTCTATTGTCTGTTACAATTTACATTTGTTCAATCTATTGTAACATTGAATGTAGATTTATTGATCTCTAGCACTTGTTCATTTAAATAGTATAATTAGTCTATATATGAAAGAAAGTTTATTTAAAAAAAACTATGTGTAGTTTTATAATTATACATCTGTTTATGTATATAATTATTTTGTTGTTTCATAAATAGATATAAAAAACCCAAAATTTGCAAGTTTAAGATTAAAGGTTAAAGTAGGATAACTTTTAATACAAAAGATAATAAGGTACTAAACTAGAACAATTTTTACAAAGAAATGCTTTATATTTATATATGTACAGATAAAAAAAAAGATTTCCATGTGTTTACTTACTTTTTCTTATTCTATTAAAAGATATTAAGAATGCTTTATTGAACAGAGATTTAATGATTACAAGTCTTATCAAACCAATTTTAATTTGGCTTACAATAATCCATTTAATTACATTAGTGTATACCCTAATTACTCTTTTCATGGCTTACTTCAAAAACAAAAGTAAATAAAAAATAAATATGACAAAAGTGAATACTTACATGAAACTTTTCAAAGAACTACCTGTTATTTTTTTTATCTGTAAATAATACACCCTTTAATGTACTGGAATAATAATTTTTTTTACCTGTTTATTTATAATTTTGCCAGTCATAAATAAAATTAAACATTAAAAATTAAATATTTTATCTATCTTATATAAAAAGTTTGCATGCAATATCTATAAATAGAATTAAAATAGACTTGCAATAAATTTATAAATATTTGTTAATTGATTATGCCATTGTGGTGCAGTAGAACACCATCTGGCTGAGTAATAATTGTTGGTTCAATGCATGCTTGGTGAAATGACTTAGTATTTGACCACTCTGGTCACATCACTCAAAATGCAGTCTTTTGATGTTGGCAGAAAATAGGAAATAGAGTGGTGTAACTCCAAGTACTCTACACCTACCCAGTCTTATGCAGGGTAAAGTTTTAATATATGTGTAGGTTTAATTTTTTTTAGGCATTTAGTCTTAAAGATTATGAGAAATAACTATAAAAAACTTAATTCTAAAACATCTGTTTCATATACTGTCTGCTGTACAAAATAAGATTATATTTACTTCACATGTCTTAACAAGAATATAATGTTGTATTATATTTTTTATCACAGAAACTGTGTCAGTGACGGATATCCCGTTATTTTACGCATGGCGCCACACGTCACGCCATCGACATGTTAAATCCGACTGTGTCAAAGATGACAAATAATATGCGTAACCGTGTCTACAATATGAGTATTTTTAAATTGGCAGTGCTATATTTACGTCAAGGGCATTTAATATTGTGAGTAGACTGAATTATTTATGATATGATGGGATACGCCTACACCACTAATACATACTAAAAATATATGATAAAATAATATGATGTTGGCTTAATTTAGTGACTGTATTCCATTATTCGCTTCTGTTAGCAGTTCAATGCCCGGAATTTCAGAGTCGCGAGTGTGGATTACTGCTATTTTTCCGCCTTAATAGATTGTAACAATTATTTATATTTGTTTCTAAGTGCATTGTTAATTTATATTGTATT
>DWAN01001012.1:0-19586 GCA_018230445.1 Heliconius hewitsoni
AATATTTTCAATGTACAGAAACGACTTTTCTACAGATTTATTATAAGTATAGATGTATACAATTTATATTAAATTCTTTATTATACTTAATTTATATTTTTAATTCTTAAATAATAGGATATTTGACAAGCGTTTTCCGAGTCACCCCTAAGCGCATACAGAGTTTTACAAAAGTGATTTCTCAGTCAACTCGTATCTATTTAAGGACGGATTTATTTAAAAAAAAATGCAAAAAAATTAGACTAATACAAATCTTTTACTGATGTTAGAAATCGAAAGCGTTATGAGTTTTGAAAATATGATAAAAACACATATTGTCTATATGTTTCTAAATTAAAGCTAAAAAACAAATATACCTTACAGGAAATCCACGCGTCTGAAAATGTATTCAGACTTCTAGTTCATTCCTTGTGTCCCACTATATTTGGGCATGAAGCAGTAAAAGCAGGTCTTTTACTAGGTTTATTTGAAGGGACTGAAACAGAAAATGGGACTCGACCAAATCCTCATGTCTTAATAGTCGGTGACCCTGGTCTAGGGAAGTCTCAGTTACTACAAGCCGCTGCTCACGCTGCCCCTAGAGGTGCATATATGTATATATTGTATATATAATAACAATAGTATTTTATTGTCAAAACTAGTTACATTTTGTAATTATAAATGAAATGTAAAAAAATCGGAGTATTCGATTTTTATTTTCACCTTTGAAAAATATAATAATTTAATAATTTCCATATTCAACATGTAATGTTGTAAGTAGGCGGAAAATGGAGAACAAAATCTTTTACGCCTGTGTTCCGCGTACTTATCCTATTACCAATCCGTGATGTGTGAAGTAACTTTTTTTTTTAAATTTGGATATCAAAATATATTTAAATATAATTGCGGCGGAGGCGTGTACGTGTGCGGCGCGTCGGCGTCGGCGGGCGGGCTCACGGTGGCGCTGCGGCGCGAGGCGCGCGGCGACGTGGCGCTGGAGGCGGGCGCGCTCGTGCTCGCCGACAAAGGCGCCTGCTGCGTCGACGAACTTGATAAGGCTCGTCTCGCTTGCCTACTTTATATTGTGTTTACATACATTTACATTAAATATATCATGTTGTTAGCTCTGTGGGTTTTGTAATTGTCAATCCTATTTACTTTATACTCAAGTTAAATTAAAGCTTTAAAATGCATCTCCTTTTGAACATCAATGTCTCCATTTATTTGAAGAGGATTAAACACTACAGCTTGACTAATTTTTTGGTATTATAATATTTCAAGAACGTTTTAAAGTCAGTCGAGGCCAGTCGAAGCGCAGCGGCACGAAGTGTGACTGCGGAACCGACTGGTTGTGGGTTCGATCCCCGCTCGAAGAGATGAAATATTTACTTGAATTTGTATTTCCATTTCTTCGCTCTGGTGTCGAGGCTAGGCGCGGCGTTGAGTTCTGCCACTCGGCACGCGGTGCCTCCAGAATTCGGCAGAGGGTGGGGAATGGAGTGTCTAAAACACTGGGTTCCCTCTGCCTACCCTGCTGTGTGCAGGATGCAGCGTGAAGCAGATTTTATAAAATACGCTAAATAATATTTGTGTGTGTCTTATTTGTGTCTTAGTCTTTTCCCCCTTGCTTCCTTATGCTCTGCCCTACATAAAGAAAGTGAATTTACACAAAAATACAACCGCAGATGTCAGCGCACCACAGCAGCCTGCTGGAGGCGATGGAGCAGCGGCGCGTGAGCGTGGCGAAGGGCGGCGTGGTGTGCAGCCTGGCGGCGCGCGCCGCGCTGCTGGCCGCCGCCAACCCCGCCGCCGGCTCCTACCACAGGTAGCCGTTCTAGCACTCAATGAGCTATTTGCAAAGTAACTTCAAGGCGGCCACGGCACATCGGCCATACTATATATTTAATTATACACACACACACACACACACACATTTCTAAACGGTCATCTCACCACGTATAGAGTTGCAATACTGTTTATTTCTTTAGGTTCACTGATACTGATTCATTGACATCTACTAGCGTGCGTAGCGTTTACACGTTTGTCGTAAAAAGTCTATGACACGACGTCTGAGCATAGGCTTCAGTACAAACAGTGCATTTCCTTACAAAACCAACTGACGACACATCAGCCTTATAAATAATGTGTTTATGTAAATAACATGCCACTTTTATTATCCCAGGGCAAAAACAGTCGCCGAAAATTTAAAACTTAATTCAGCACTTCTATCAAGATTTGATTTAGTCTTTATTTTATTGGATTTACCAGACGAGGTTTGCATCATTTTTGTTTACAAAAGTTTGTTTATATTGTTTCTTATACTTTAACTTAATTTCAATTTTATTTACATTCATCATTAATTTCAAGCCAATTTTTAACTACCTACTACTAATTTTAACATTTAAATAGCAGATGTTTAATATTTTTTATCTTTTAGAAAGTGGACGCAATGTTGTCAGAACATGTACTAGCTTTACATTCTGGTTCAAAGAAACGAAAAGATGGCTCTATAAGTAATGCGAATGTAGATATACAATCAAGCCAAACTGATTGTGACGCATCTTTAAGGTGAGCAATTAAATACCTAATCTGTCTCAATATATGTTTTAAAGTCCGTGTAGCACAAATATTCTTTAGAAAACCCACAAATTTTAACTTTTGCTCAATTTATTAATAATTTTAAGAGATAAATAACATTATAAAAAACAGATTATAAAGGCACTTAAAAAAAATATTAAGAGATTACACTGGTTGACGCTTACAAAGCCATGTTGCCTAACCATAATTATGTTGTTATCATAGATCTATGATTTCATATAACCCTATAGAATGAAATCTAATGATGTTAAATCACATCATCTTGGAAACCAATTTTGACCACCGAAACGAGAGAGTACACGACCTGGAAATGTGTCATTGAATAGTTTCCCGGGCTGTATGGTCGTATTGGTCACACCAATGTCATCCACCTTCGACACAGAAAAACTGGTTTTCCCAGCTTGACTTGTTCCTTTTTTGAAGCTCAATTTAAAATTGCCTATTCCAATTTTGCCTTCAGCCCAAAATCTACGCCAAACAGTGACACGTCATGGATGCATTTGTTTTTCTACAAACCCATATGGCAATTTTGGCGATTAACGAAGCCATCAAGGTCAACGGCTCTGCTTCCAGTCATGGCGTAGGGGCACAAACTTGTGACCGCAAACGTGACACGTGAGTTCGATTCCCGCTCGAGGAAATGAAAAAATTGATATTTTTATTTCCTCCCCCTGGTTACGAGGCAAAATACGGCGTTGAGTTCCGCCACTCGACATCTCAATTTTAGTACATCTTTTAGAATAGCCGTACTAATATATCCAAATCTTGTTAAAGCAAAAGATTGCGACTGAAGCCCGGCGAGGTCATCGACACATTACCCCTGGTTCTACTACGCAAATATATTGCATATGCGAAAAGATATGTTCATCCCAAATTAAGTACGGAAGCTGCAAGTATATTACAGAATTTCTACTTGGAACTACGTCACCAGCATCAGGGGATATCAAATGAAGGCACTCCTATCACTACAAGACAACTGGAAGCATGTATAAGACTTACACAGGTGAATACGCAAATTGGATATTTAACTTTATATGACAAAAACTCTAAACACGTTCAATTCAAATCAAAGAACATGCTTCACGAAGTTACACTTTTGAACGTCAAATAATTTACCACCAATTCATTAAAGTTATTGCCTCAGACCTGAGAAGAACCGGCGCTAGAAACTCAGACGAGACCTATTTTTTTAACCAAACCATATACTCTATCTACGGTTCTTCGATTTCCTCAAAAAATCGTATTTCTATTCGCAATCACATTCCGTAGAATAACAACGTCGTTTGACACTTAGTACATTTTTTGTTTCTTTTACTTTCAAACTGCACCCCGCATATAACGGGGTCAGCAAGAGAACCTAATGTTCAGGCACTCCGTTCCCCACATTACGAACTCTTGAGGTGGACGAGGATTGCGTTTTCAGTATTGGAATACAACGCCGCGCTTAGCCTTATTTTCAGAGCGAGAAAATTAAAATATTAAATATTTCGGGCACCTGAATTAATGTTACATTGTATATTTATTTTATAATATAGGCCAGGGCAAGGGTGGATTTAAGAGAGGAGGCCTCTGCTCAAGATGCGAGTGACGTAATCAGCCTCATGAAACACAGTCTTATGGATACTTTCAGCGATGAATTTGGCAATATTGAACTGTCACGCTCTATAAACGGATCCGGTGTCAGTTCTAGGAACAAGGTATTAAAATAAAAAAAATATTAAAATTAAGGTTTCACGCTGTATCAACCATGTAGCAGTGTAGGCAGGCATAGGGGTTTGCCGGGGTTATGTAAGAATCCTTGGCTCCTGTAGCCCCGGTCTGTAGCGGTCGAAGAGGAACACCGTAAGGTTTTAGTGGGTAGTGTGGAAGGCCTACATCTGCTGATCCATGAGTCCCACATAACGCGCTCGAGGCTCGATTCGGACAGCGTACCCGTAAAAGGGTTTACGGTCACGATAAAAACAAAAGTGGAGGCGGAGGGATCCTAATGTTGGCCTGGACGCATTGCATGGTCAGTGATAAAACTCAGCACCGCGTTTTGCGTTGACATCAGAGTAAAGAAATTAAAACATTAAATATTTCATTTCTTCAATAGGAATCGATCCCCAACTTTTCGCGGCAAAAAAATCTTTTTGAATGATGAAGAAAGGTTAGTAAGTAAATAGTTGACATATCTAAAAACATATTTAAAATGTACTTATTATTATGGGAAATTCTGTGAGAGAGAGTACGAGAGTCGTTGATTCGTATATATTTACGAAAACGAAAGCTAAAAATATAACTTATATAATTTTATTATTTCTTAAAATATAATTTTAAAGAATTTTGTATAATATCCTACTGTTAACAAAACTTTTGTCGTCTACAGGTAAAACGATTTTTAGATCTATTGAACCGACGATCTCGTCAATTAGGCAAAGATATATTCACGAGACAAGAGTTAATACAAATACACAAATCGGCTGCTATTGCTGGTGACCCAAATGATCTAATAGAAGCCATGCATATACATTCCTATTTGCTCCTCAAAGGATCTAATACATACCAATTAGTGGCATTTTGATTAATTTGTAATGTAAAAAAATATTTTTTATTAAATACATATTTAAAAAGCTGCTTTTTAATATTTACTGTGACAAATATAGTTCGAAAAATTACTCTGTGTCTTAACAAGCATCTCCATCTTGCTTTGAGCAGCCCAAAGCAACGCTCAATGCAGTTCCGGGCTTGTATATGCCTTTGCATATATTTGTGTTCCCTTGAATTTTCCACTGCATTTAGTGTAGGGGTCATGAGCCACGGCCGATGTGGATATCCTGAATCACCTGTAAATTTTATCGATTTAAAGTATTGTTTATAAGCATGCATGATAGATTTAATACTTATGGACACTATGATCAAATTATTTAGAATTATTTTGAGAAATTTGTTGAACTTGCAAAGTTATTTGTTTTGCATGTGTTTGTAGTGATATAAATTAAGGAATATGAATTGTATGAATAAGTAAAACTCACCTAATAACCACATTTGTTCATTTCTTAGATGAAGCTCACGCATATATGATTCAACTCTGCTTGTTGACCATATATGTGAGTCATGTGAAGCGCCACCCAACTTCGCATTCAGATTCAGTAGACATATACATACCATTTGAACATTTAGTGAATGATAACCTTTTATGTTAAGATATAGGTGTTCATTTTCTGTCGGTCTCGCTAATGATATGTGAGTGCAATCTTGCATAGATTGCACTCACATACCCTACCACTCCTGGCAAACCAAATCTTCTATGAAATCTGAAACAGTATGAAAGTAATATAGGTTAAAAAATACAGAATTAAAGATATCTTTATGAGATAGTTTCACTTATAAAGATGTTTAGAGACTTACTCTTGTTTTTTGCGATCTGTCTTGTTGGGTGTGTAGAAACTTTATCCACTTTGCCATAATGGCAGAGTTGTACAATGGTTCCACAACTTGCGAAATACAACGGCTTATGGTGCGTTGCGTAAGCTGGGTTGACACGCCAACAATACGTTGATGACCCCGTGGCAAAAAAACTAAGGGCACACAAAACCTAAAATACATATAAATATGTTATTGAATTCGTGAACATCAACTGAAATAATTCCAACTAGAAACAACTTGTCAAGGGAAATTTCTTACCTGGAGCTCAATTGGAATCTCATAAGATCCTTTTAATTTACCTAACTCTCGTAACTCTTCACACAGAGTTAGGTAAAGTCTTGCTCATGCAGAACTGTTGCACAAACGTCTCCTCCGTCATTTCTTAAATCGTCTCCGAGTATCGACTTTTCAACCTCCGTTGGCGTCTGAGCCACACTTCCTCATTTTGAGCTTGCCATAATAAATTTAAACGGTGCATTTTAAAAATAATAACTATTAATTCTATAACACCGCAAGTATTATACACAATTACACAAGTTCAGAGTCGAGAGCCAAAAAAGGCAACTTAGCTACCACTTTTCCGTTGACACTTTGAAATAACGCTTTGCTCTATAAGTTATGGTTCTATAGTCACGGTCGTTTCGATAACGTTCAACGAAAGTGGCTACGGTTTTTCTATTCCATCGTCGACTTTTCTACATCTCCATTCATTTTGGTATCGTACAGAAAGTTAGAAATGCCACTTGGCTATGCCCTCTGATTTCAGTTTTATTAATTGAAATTACGAATTCACCATTAAAATAATATAATATTATGGCAATCTTTTTTTTTAAGCATATATCACAATTTTTTTGCAATACACAATTTTTGCAACTTTTTATTTCTGACTATGTTTTTGTTCATTGTTTATTCATTGTCAGGTGAGGGCGAATGAATTACTGCAAGGGATCAAAAGTAGCAAAAAAAGAAATAAATAATTTGAATAGTTTTGTGGCAGAGCTCAAATCATTTAAGAATAAATTATGGTATAATTTAAAACTATAGATTGAGCTTTGTCAAAGAAACAAAATTAAAATTTGCAGTTCCTTTAATTGTTATGCAATTTATATATACATGTATGCATATCAAAAATAGAGAAATGGTTTACTATTTGTCATGATGATAAAAAAGTCATGATAAATATTGGATATTACAATATTTAATACAAAAACAATAATTTTTTTTCTAACCACCTCTTGCAGGTACTTGCTCTAAAGCCATAGACACATGGCAGCAACAATATAATGATCCTATTAATATTAAAGAATTTAAAAGTGATGGCTGTGTAAAACTTTCAAAAAACAAATTACCAACATCACTACCACCAAATAAATAAAAATTTGAAATAGCAGACAGTGCTAACAGAGGTGAGCACAAAAAAGCAATAAATCTCGTCTCCATAGCCTCAGTTTTTAGAATACTTATTCTAAACTTAGTATACAAATCACATTTAGAAAGAGCCTTCCCAATATACTCTAATGTAATACCTGAGTAATTTAGCAAGGACCACACAAGAATGTGCCATACAGTTCCATGCCAAACAAAAACAAATAAAAAAGTTGCAAGTGATGCCAACAGTTTATATGAGATCTTTGGTAATTTACAATATTGACCTAATATAATGTAACCTGGCTTGTAAATGTACCTGAAAAGTAAATATTTCAATTTAGTATTTAAATTTCAGTAACATGATAAACAAGAAATTAATAATAACAAACATTAATTAGAGTGGTAAAAAATGTACTCTGGGACCAAGTTAGAATATTTTTTGTAAACAGATATTATAAAAAAATACATTATAATGTTACTAACTTCACCAAAAATCTGTAAAGTCCAACATCAAAATGCTTCCACATTTGAGAATAAACATGAATTCTAGCGATGCATCTTGGTGTTGGAGGTGGTTCCATATTATCAAGTCTGGCAAAAGCTCCGGCAATTCCATAAGAAACAACATATTTCATATGGAACTCCAATCCCATCCACAGACCTCCACCACATAAAGCTATTGTTGGTAATTTTCTTACTAACTGAAAAACAATTATACAATATCAATTTTGTTTATTTTAGTTTACATTTTGCTAAAAGTATAACTCACACATACCTGCATGTCATTTTGCATGGCAAAAAAATAAATATAATGAAAAGTCAGATCTAATATAAAAGTATACAGCTGAAAAAATGTCATGTCTACTGCAAATCTCTTTAATCTTGGGATTATTTTTTTTCTTTTAGTTGTAAAACTTTTTTCAAATTCTTCATAAAGAATAACTGGTCCAGTATATAACAGTGGCAAATATAATATGTAACTGAATAAATTTACAATATCATTCCAAGTCAAAACATTATCCTTTTTCTCAATAAAATCTAAAGAATAACTTATACATCGTAGTTCAATCCAGGCTACACTAAATAATATGAGATAAACTTCCTCATCTTGCATATCTTTGTGATCCAAAAAGTTCCAAAAATAATACTTATATTTTAATGAGTTATAACTTAAAAGTAATAGTATACTTGTAATCCAAATACTTAATTTTCTACCACCACATAATAAAATTATTGCATACATCACAGGTTGAGCAAAAATTATTAACATTTGTTTAAATCCCATGTAAACAATGACAAATGTTGTACTAGATAATATTAACCAATACTTTAAAAAGGAACTGCATATTATGTAAAAAATTTCAGATATGACAAATTGGCATATCATAAAATACCAAGAGGTATAAAAAAAATATTTCCAACTACTCCATTCAATATCTGAGACATCTTTTAGTCTTGCAGTAAAATACCAGCCTCTTTGTAAATCATTAAATGAGAACAATAATTTCTCATCTCTTTCAAGTATATCTGTATAGAAAAAGATAATATTTTATTATAAAAACTGACAACAATACTTATATATACATTAAACTCAATAACGTTACCTGTTTGTGCTTCGAAAAGCTTTAATAAAGAGTATATATTCGCGAATATCCATAGAAAAAAATAGACATATAATTCTGTATAAGAAAGTTTTGCTTTCATAACATTTATAACATTCATTCTTGTGTCAGGTAAATATTAGTTATATATATTCAAGTTTTAAAATTTTGCCGGTTGAAATATTTCCGCGATAATTTAGATAATATAAAACTCGTCATGACACTGACACTTAGCGATAGTAACTGCCAACTGCCAAGTGCCAAAGGCAAAGCCCAAAGTGACAAATGAACATAGACAAATATTTAATACTAATATAGGATGTTCAACTATTTCGAGTAGCAATCAGATTAGAGGAAGTAGCAAATGATAAGAACCGTAAAGCTGTACCGTAAAGCTTATTAGCTTTTCAGCTAACATTACTAGCAACGCTATATAGTTATTCTAATGTCTATCGCAATAATGATCGGAACTTAAAAGATTTTTGATATCTAAACTAATGCAAAAGGATAAGATTCTTCAATATTTTGACCGTGTCCAAACCATCACTGTAACATATATCCTAGTCCTTTTCATCGTTTTTTTTTTAAATTTATTCCTAATTATTATTTTAACATATCAAGCGTAACAGTATTTAGTGCTTTAGCAATGTTCACTGAGTAAATGCTTATGTATACATGTCAAAGCATTTGTATCTTTATAAATATGTGATATTATCAACAAACGTTTGAGAAGCTTCGTTTTGTTTGAGTACATTTTGTTTCAAGTCCAAATGAATAGACTGTAGGTGAATGTTGCCAGAGCACGAAATACTGCTTCGCTTGGTACATATAGGTCATTCTTAGAACTACACGTCTTTCAGAATTGTCCGAATTAACTTTACTACAGCACACATTATGTGTAATAACGTAAGTTTTGTAGTTGAAACTTCATTAAAATATATTTAAAACAGATATTTATTTATAAAGATGATAAAACAGATGTTTTTATTTTTTGTTCTGATTACAAATCTTAAAAAAAAATACTTAAAAAATACAATTTTTACTTTGAACGCATTATTTTTGTGTTGACCTTTCCATAGTCTTATTTTAATAGAAAGGTACGAAGCTACAAAAATTTGTGATGCATCGGTGTGTTCTACTTTTCTGAGTCATTCAATGTTTTAGTTAGGCATATGTCAAGTTTTTACGCGGTTGTCTCGATCACAAGTTATTTCACTTTTAAATGATAAACAGTTATACTGCTTTAACCTCATACTATGGTTGTGTGTAATAGTTTTTTTTCTATTTAATTATTCTCACTAAATAATTACAGTAAACAGTAAATAACGTTTATAAATAAAAACATGGAAAGGCTGTTTTGTTTTATATTTCTTACTTTAGTGAGTTATCATGTACAATTAGGTGAGTATTTACATTTACATTACTATATTTATAATGAATATTAAGATGTCAAAAGTCAAGGATGTTTATTTTAAACAGAGATATCGCTCTACACATTCTTAGTCCCGCATATCATCTAACATTAAAATAATATTAAGTGAAACAATTGTTTTCAAGTTCTAATAATACAGACTATTCGTTCATGTTCAAAATCATGTTCGGTCGGTGTCCAGGAGGCGCGGGTTCAAGCCCCGCTACGTTAAAATTTTTATACGTTTTCTAAATAAGTGTTTTGGTAACTTATTATTTTCCTTTCTTTTGTATTTTTTTTTAGATGTACGTTTTATCCCGCATATAAGTAGCAGGGTTAACAGAGAAACTTTCCTTACCGTAAAGTTACTTCGTTTTCTGCTTTTACTTCGAATTGGAGACATTTCGTGTTAAGTGGTCCAATTCTATGAAACCTCACTTTATATATAAAATTGTTGTTTAGATTTAATTCCTATAATTACTATTTTTAAATACAAATATACATCCGAAAAGCTGTTTTGTTTGTGCTGACTTTTAAAAATATACGAATAAGAACTTTACGTATGTAAATATATTTATACATTCAATCAATCAGGGTACCAACCAATTATTAAACTACACTAACAACATAATAGTAAAACATGCTAACTAGCTTTAAGTATTACTAATAAGGGCAATCTTATCAATCTTATGTTACAGACAAAAATAATAAATTACTCTCTATTTCAGGTATCTGTAAAGACCAGCGATATAATCCAAGTAGCGATTTTTTGCTACATGAAGGTGGTTTTACTCCAAATAATAAAAATACATATGCGGCGAATTTTCCAAGTTTGCCGAACTCAAAACCTAATGTAGTTTCGACAGAAGATACTAATATTAATTCTGTAAATACAGCAAAGCAACAATCGTCTGGTAAACGCGACTATGTTGCGCCTCAGCCATCATCATCAAAGCCAACAACAGCAACCCAATCTACACCTAAAGCAAATCCTACCACTAAAGCAAGTAGCACAACACAAACACCAAAAAGAGATTATGTAGCTCCTCAATTTCCAACTTTGAAGCCCATTGGAATATCACGTCAGCAACCTGGTGCAATTTCGACGCCCATGCCTTCTGGTATACCGAAAAGAGATTATGTAAATCCCAAATATGAAGGCACAGGAAAAGTTAAAGACCTTATTAATTTCTACGATAGTAAGTCGACTGTGAGTGGTTTTACAACTCCGCGTCCGCCAAGTTATAGTTCCATATTGTCAAAAAACAAAGATCAAGTCGCTGATAAATCTAGTACCAGTTCATTACCGACCACAATGGCTACCACAAAAAAACCCATTGTGATAAATAGTAACTTACCAACAAATGGATTGCGAAATCCTACCCTTCCCAGTACTTTAGCAAATAACCAAGGCTATGGAACCAATTCGAATTCGAATAGTCCTACAGATGCAGAATTGCAAGTTGTGAGCGAAGAACTGCTTCGCAAAGATGTAAACAATGCAGCAAAGTACATAACAATTAATTATCAAGAAAAAACTACTTCATTTGCTAAAGACGATAAAGCCCCTTCTCCGTAAGTATTTGTCGCGTTTGGGATAACTGAATTAAAAGTAGTAAGGATTTAGTTTTTTATTATTTTATTAAAATATTGATCAATAAAGAAATCGATATTTGAATTACTAGATAATGCACTCGATTTCAACATGGTATAAGATTTTTATATACCTTGACAATTTCAGTTTCAGCCAGAACTAGCCGAAAATTAAGACCAGAGCTGAAGATCGGTTTTGGCTAAAAAATTAGTTTCAGTCGAACGAATATACAGTGTTTTTGTCATCACCACTTTAAATGAAAGCACTATTTTAATTACTCTATAAAAGTATAATAGTATTAAAACAAAAGAGATTTGGCAAAAATGAAAAAGTACATTTGAATCAATCATCACTTTATAATTAATAAAATCATCGTTGTAAAAAAATGCCATATATTAAAAGCGACGATAAACATACAAAAACTTGTCAAAACGACAACATTGCACACGCCTCATTCAAGAAATCGAGTCGTAGATATTGGCAGTGAATTTGGAAACGTTTTCAGGTTTATTATAGAAAATTATTATGTGGGTTGAATAGACCCAAAGATATAACTTTCTCGTTCTGGTATGCTTTTTGAGAATGAAAAGTGGCAGATCGGCAACATTTAGTAGTATTTTTTGTTTGTAGTAGGTGTTTGCATTTTTGGTATCTATTCGTAACTGCGTCACACGTAATAAAATATGGATAAAAATCGTATAATTAAAAAAAAATCCTACGTCTAAACTGTTGACGAATCTTGATTATTTTTTTAGGTATAGACTTTAACCTATATGCTTCTCCCGTAAAAGGAGCGCAGACAATTCTACCTGTACATGTATGAAAAAAAGACAAAAACTTTTGGCCATCAGTATTTTGAAAATTACTGCTAATAAAATATTTGATTATAATAAGCTAAAAATATGCAAAAATATAAATAATATATCAATCTACGAGATAAAGATGTTCATAATGTCTTTTTATGTTTGCAGATTACTCACTGTTGCACCTGACGCGTGGAACATTCTGACCGTACAAAAATTCTTACCATTATTAGATAATTACGAACGCGATACCTTAGTAAATGAATATGTTACAGCACAGGTAAAGTTAAATATATAAATTCAATCGTACATTAGTATTAATTATAAATAAAGGTATTTTAATATTTTTGTATGTGCCTTGCAGGAAAAGAATGAGGAAAATGCGTTTATGGATGCCATAATGGCTACTAGTGTGATACGTCATTTAATGAATTTTCTAAAAGATAAAGGTACACAAGATTTTTGTAAAATGCTTAATTGCATATATCTAATTACTATTGAGTATCACGAATAAACAAAATATAAAGATTATTTGTTACCTTATAGGATATATTTCGCCCGATCCTAAGCAACAAAGAGATTATTTAAAACAGATGTGGTTTGGTTTGTATTCAAGAGGAAAAGGCAAAATTAGTAGCTCAGGTTTCGAACATGTATTTGTATCTGAGCTTAAAAATGGAGAAGTATCAGGTATAAATGTAAATACAATTAAATTGGTTAATTAATATTTACTTTCATTAACTAGTGTATTTCTTGTTATAGGCTTACATAACTGGGTATATTTTTCCAAAGAAGAAGAAGCGAATAGAATAAATTATTTAGGTTACCTCAAATATGCCGAACTGAGTGATGTAAGTAAATTCAAACTAAATAATACTTATACAAATACGAAAACAATTTTGTATTTTATATTGCATGTAATAAAAACATAAATTGAACAAGAATTGTATAAGAAAAAAATAAATTGTAAAGATTTAAACAATCTTGCCAAGCCAAGCCAAAGGTATCACCAAAATAATCTCTTCAAATCAAAGAAAATGGGAAACAATTTGCATAATAAAAACAATCTATGCAATCATAATAGTAAAGAATCAAAAAAATATATAATAATAAAATATAATAATTGACTATAATAATTATTTTAATGTATATTTTCCTATAATAATTATTATTTTAATGTATATTTTCCTATATTTTATCGTCTACAGAAAGGGGCTGTGATCAAAATGCATTTTAATCAACAAGGAGTTGACAAACCTGTGGACACAATGTTTATTGGGACATCTCCGGAATTGGAAATGGCGATATACACTTTATGTTTTGTTACGCGTGTCGATAATGACTGCAATATAAAACTCGGAAATAAGGATGTAAACATTATTACTCATAACTTCAGATACCGAAGCAAAAACTTTATAGGCAGTGCTTATCCTCAAATTTAAAAATATATACTAAAAACAACTACAAAATTAACACAGAAAAAATATATATATTCTTTTGTAAAAATTTTATTAATATGTTTTAATTATTATAGAATCTATTTTTGTAAACATAGCTTTTATTTATATAGATTTTGAAATCCTTATCCCTGTCATAATGTCTAATTAATATCAAATTTTCAAAACGACTATCGTGGCACAGGGGCACAAAGGTGACTATAACTCAACGGTTGTCGGTTTAGTCCCCTCTCGAGGGAATGAATTATTATTTATTAATATTTTCATTCTTAGCTTTGACACCAAGGCAATAAGCCCGTCGTTAAGTTTCACCACTCAACAAGCAATGCCTCGAAAAATTCGGCAGAACGTGAGGAGCGGAGTGTCTTAACTCTTAACACAAGATTCCCTCAGCCTACCCTGCTTTGTACCGGATTCAGCATGAAACAAGCTCGTATTGAGATTGCTCTTAAGAAATGAATTTTTTCATCTATTAATTACCAGCGTCTACAATAAGTAATTAATTACGTGAATACGAATGATATATAATTCCAGAAATTTTGCTTTATGTGATATATTCATACTTGTTCTTAAAGTAAAAGTGTGAAAGTTTAAAAAAGTGAAACTTTTGCTAAGTGAAAAATTGTAGATTATTCTAATTACAAAACAAAATAAATTTTACAAATTTTTAAACTAACTTTTATATCTATGACTAGCTTTTACCTGTGACTTCATCGATTTGGAAATAGCTTATGAGATGCATATAACACATTAGAAGTGTTAGAGATAACAGACCGCAAGTGCAGTGCGGCTAGATCGAAACGATTAACGTGTTGTAATATAGAATATCTCTATATAGTGTATATTACTATATATACTTTAATATCATTATATATACTTTAATATCATATTTCACTTATTCCATGTTTATTACTGCGCCTCTTAGCTTACTTATATGCTTGCTACAACTTTCTTATTTTGTCAGGATCTCTGTAGGGAGATTTAGGCTTAGTGGTCAGAGCAAGGCCGAACGATTTCAAAGAAGCGCGGCTTCAAAATTCAAATGCCGCCACGGTATTTTTTTATATTTTTCTAAATAAATAGAATTAACCGCATTCGAGCAGATAAGAAGACATCCAACTACTCAGACACACTAAAACCTCACGGTACTAAAACTAACCCAGTAAATATTCTAACCAGGATAAAGTTTTAAAATTCACTCGGAGGAATGTTTATATTTAAAAATGTTTTATTTGGATAACTTAGAAAACACCTCGAGACTTAAAACAGCCTCGAAGCTCCCAAAATTTAAGCAACCTAAATTGAGATTATTTCAAATATAAAACTTAATTTTACATACACACTGGTAAAAATAAATTGTAAATCTAATTAAATTCTAATATTTTGGTGCCACGATTTTTATTGTTACAAATTGAAATTTCGAATACAAATAGTAGTGTTGCTAGCATAATACAAATTAAAAATGTTAAATACAAAAATATTTACCGAACTACCTATATAAGCTATTACTCATATTTAAAATTAATTTTCTAAATTTATTAATCATAATAATATATGTTTACTTTAACACATACTAAAGTAATCATATACTTATTAGTCACCTTCATTATTGATTTTATCGATATATAAAGTAACAACACTGATCTAATCGGACCCTTTGGGTATATGTGTTCTGTGTATCAGACAGACGGTGACTTAAAATAATATGATATGCACGTGTGCGTCTAAAAATGTTTCCCTCAGAAAGTCGTCAAATTATGCAACGATAATCATTTGTTTTTTAGTTGCTATAACCTAGTGTAGTTAAAATGTTATTACTTAAATATATCACATTTTATATGTAGAGTTTCAATTGATTAATTAAGAATCAAAGCAAAAATGAGTCTGTGTAATACGTTATTCCGTAATATTTTTAAATCAAATCATAATTTATCAATTAAAAATGTTAATAAAATTTATTTAGTGCCTATTAATAAGTTTTCTACACGTGAACTTTTAAAAGAAGCTTATTGCCGCACAAAATTAAAATGTAGATGTAAGTATGCATTTAATATACTTAGTATGTTTCTCAGTAATTTGAGTATTATATCTATTCTAATTGTTTTTGTTTTTTTTAAAATTATTTTTAGCAAAAAAACTGCCTCAAGATGTAAATCCACAAGGAGTATTTGCTTGTAACGAGCTAGATCTTACTGAAGTTAAAGTGTATGGATTTGATTATGATTATACACTGGCACACTACAAGCCTTCTCTAGAACATTTGTTATATAATTTAGGAAGAGATATGCTACTAGATAAATATAAGGTATTTTTAAAAGTCCTTTTTTCATATAATAAGTGTAGTCAGACCTGGCAGGTAAACCTGCTTATGTGCTTGAACAAATATAGAAATATAAAAAAATATAGAAATATAAAATATAAGTTTGCTTAATTTATTAGCTTCACGCTGTATCCTGCATAGACATAAGCCAATAGTGTCAAGACACTCCATTCTCCATTTTTCACTGAATTCTGGAGGCATTGCATATTGAGTGGCAGAACTCAACACTGCACTTTGCTTCAACACCTGAGCCAAGAAATGAAAATATAAATTTAAATGAATTTTTAATTTCCCTGAATGAGGATGGAATCGACAACTGGTCGATTTTACAGCAACACTTTGTGCCTGGACTCTATGCTTAATTTATTTATGTTTTAAATAATAAATATAATAAACACTTACTTTCAGTATCCTCCAGAAATATCAAAATTAGAATATAAACCAGATTTTGCAGTCAGAGGCCTGCATTATGATATTGAAAAGGGGTTACTTTTAAAATTGGATTCATTTTTACAAATACAATTTGGTGCCGTCTATAGGGGACTTACACCAGTCTCCACAGAGGAAGTTCTGAAGATATACAAAAATAGAATAATACCCATAGCTTATGTAGAAGGTGACACCAGGGTTCATAAGGTGAGTTTGTAATTATTAAGTGATAAACTCATTATTGCATATGATCACAATTTTTCCTACAGCAAGGTAGGTCCCCTTTACCTACCGCTTTAAGAAATGATAATAGAACTAAGAATCAATTTTACATTTTGTCTACCTGAGCTGGGAAATTACTATAGTTAAAATATAAAAGCCAAGGAAAGTCTGTTATATATTATGCCTATTATATAGATGTTCAAAAAAAATTGCTGCTTAAAGAAAATTATGTATATGCCAGACTATTTTATTTAATACTTAAAAATAATTAAAAATACTTAATTTCTAACATTGATATTGAGCTTTGTGTAGGCTCTTCTCTATAGAACTGCCCTCCAAATAGCTAGCTTATGTTCAATCAGCAATTCAACTGCAAAAGTTTATTTCAATTTATTGAATATCATGAATTTGAATAATCATTGCCCCAAATGAGGATAAAACCTACAACCATCACATTTCTAGTAACTATCCCACTGCATCACAAATATGAAGATTAGCATAGATATTTGCATAACATTGTACATTTAAAAATGATTTTAAATATGTATAACTAATGTTAAATCAAAAATTATATAGAAATGTACATATTATAATGTTTTAAGTGATATATCCTTATATTATAACATTCAATAAAGCAAGAGCACTTGTAAGCAATCATTCATTTGTGCATTCCCCTTGCAATGTCGTCTAATACCTACAAGGTCTGACTGACATGATAATAAACTAAACTAATGCAACACATATGTTTGTAACTATCATATGGCAAATATTACTATCAGTTTCTTCATTTTACTGAGTATTTAGCACTCAGTAAAATGTATGCAAATGCTAAGAATATATATTTCTTACTGAATATTATTTACTGACTTTTATAGACATGTAATTAAATTAAAATAGGCATTCAAGGCAAAGCACGGTGTTAAGTTTCGCCACCTAACACTGAAAGCTTCGAGGTTTCGGCGGCATGTGGGGAGCAGGGTCTCTAAACACTAGGTTCGCTCTGCCTACCCCGCGGGATACAGTGTGAAGCTAATAAAAATTACTACAAAAGTGATATGATCTGCATTCATCATCGTCGTCGTCAAAGGCATTACGATTGCAGATGGGTAGTCGGCCAGTCCAGAATATTTCTCGAAAATATCTAATCACGGCCTCGACCCAATTAACCACGCCTAGAATTATAAGGTCCTCCTTGACTTTCTCCAACCTAGTCCATAATTAGCAAGGATCTGGATGTTCTAGTTTCAGCAATTCGTTTCACATGTGTGACCCAAGTAGGCTTTAAACCTTGATAGTTTTAATTATATTCGGTTTGTCATATATGTGGTAGACAACGTAATTTTTCTGAGTTCACATCGATAATTTTCTAGTACTCCACACCTAATATGGGTCCCAGAATCTTACGGTCAAAACAAGCATTAAATTTTCCGCCCTTTTTGCTTAGCACCAAACTTTTTGATATCGGTATTTTAATATCGTATATTGTAAATATTTTAAACCGTGTATCTTTTTACAGTTTTAATAAAAGAATAATATCCACATATACTTAACTAGGTTTAATTAATAAAAAAACTTCAGATCTTAACCACATATTTTTAACGATACCACTTGCATATTATATATGTCCTCGGATTCGGCATCTTAGGGCTCTTATAAACTTTAAACAATTTTAAATATATTATTAAACTTTATATGAACTTGAAATTTTTTGTGTGATCAATGTAAGTATTTTGCCAGTAATTTTATGTCTGAATTTTCTGGCTTAGCTTATTACTAAGTTTTGTTTGTATTAAATTTATTTGTCGACCTCTTGTTTGAACCCACTTAAAATTTACCTTTGTTTCTAAGTTCGTAAACTTGTGGCTCCTATTCCGGTATAAAATTTTTACAAGCCGAGTAGGGTTCATTTATAATAAAAAATGATTATTTATAATAGAAATGTAAAGATTTTAATTGTAAAAAAAAAATGGAAATAAAGAAATTAGAGTGAGATCAGTGGTAGCTTTTTCATTTATATGTTTATTCGACGATTCAAAAGTGCTTATAATAAGTCTATTTAATTAAAGAATATTTTGAATTTGAAAGCAATATAGGCTTTTTTATCGTTAGCCTTGACGTTTTATTGACTGGCGAGGAAAAAAATAATTAGCACGATTTGTTCGCGAATATCGGCTTGTTTTGGAATACGGCAAATATTTGACCTCTGCAACCATTTACGGCAAGCTCAAATTTTCCTTATATTTACTTTATAAATTTAAGCAAACTAATTTAAGCACTGAAGGATTTAAATGATGAATTGTTTTATTTACATATCATATACTACATATTATGTGGCATTGGCATTTGTGCCGTGTGATCCCGGCCTAGAATAGGATCATCCTGGTACTGGTGGTGTC
>DWAN01001013.1:0-19579 GCA_018230445.1 Heliconius hewitsoni
GCGCTTTGCCTCGACACCAGAGCGAAGAAATGTTTTACAGTCACACTTTGTGCCACTGCGCCACGACTGGCCTTAAAAGTTTTCCTAAGTAAATTGCAATTTAAGGAGTATTTTGCTTTAATATATGTACCAACTTTAAAACTATGCATTTATAAACGCTATATAAACAGGTTCATGCTTTTTTAATGTAATAATTAATTTGTTTGAATTGGAATCGAACTCACATACATCAAATTTACAGACAAACGCTATGAGCTATATGTTAATCGAGCTTCTTATATCCGATATACTAACTAGATTATGTCACTTTGCATAACTGCTGATACTGCTAAAAAACTTTGTTTCACACAAAATTGATTACAAAATTGTTTGAGGAAACAAGTTACCCTAATGGAAGGTCACAGCAGTCAACTGACTTATGTACTGGTATAAGATAAGTGTTTATCGTACTCATACATTACCTGGTAATGTATGTGATTATTCAACTGTACGACATATTCACCTTCAACCAATCAGGTATAGAACCTGTGACCTAGAGGTCATTTTGTTTGCAATCTTTTGTAAAAATTCGGATAATTTTAAATCAAAAAATTTAAGTATTTAATAAAAGTCAATAATGAAAAATAAGTAATTGTTGAATGATTTCATAGGAAATTAAAATTTGTGATAATATTGAACATTATAATTTGAAAAGATTGTAGAGAAAAAACAAATTTTTTATTGTGTAACAATAAAATCGTAAAATATACACACACACACACACACACACACACACACACACACACACACACACATATATATATATATATATATATATATATATATTATAAGACGAGTGATCGAGACGAACGAAGTGATTGATCAACATATTTTTCCTTTCTTTAATGGTGAAAATGAAGAAGAAAACCACTAAGTACTGAATGTTCAAGTGGGCATAAAGCTAGAAGTTAAAGAACGTAATGTTAGTTGTTTCAAACAAGTTCTCATGTTCAAGATAGTGAGAGATAAATGGATTTGTACGTTCAACAAAATTAGGGTGCGTTTGGAACGCGTCTTGATTTTAATACTGATTTTGTGTATGTCAAGCGACATATAATTTCATATAGTAATCTGATTAATAAAAATTATAATAAAATTAAAAGATAGTAAAATTAAATATACAATATTAAATAATATTTTATGTTATATTTAGGCAAAAATTTTAAATTTGAATCCATTTTTAGAAATTTTTTTGGCAAACAGAAAGAATTTTCATAATTTTGTTTCTTACAAGACCGTACTTTGGGTAACCTTAGAAACACCTCTATTACAAAATACACTTATAAAAATTGGAGCTTACAACCATCATTATATCAAAGAAATTAAAACTGAGCTACAAAGGCTATCAAAAATATAACCACTAAAACGAAACTAGTATAGAAGCAGCGTTACCTTACACCGTTAAAACACGTTAATTTAAAGATACGACACGAGTCGATGTCGATAACACTGCACTGATAAGATTACTTGTAAACGACAGAAGATTTCGTATTGTTATTGAACAACAAATATTACAGTTTTCACCTACTTATTGATATCTTGTGTAACATAAAATAAATAAATCAAATACACACACATAGCAAGCAGAGGGAACCTATTCCGCCGAATTCTAGAGGCATTGCGTGTTGAGTTGCGAAACTCAACGCCGCGCTTTGCCTAGTTGGCTTTATTGTTCGAAAAGAATTCGACTAGTTAACTTACTTACTTATTAATGAACTTTAACTGTTAACAAAAAATAAATAACTACTAACTCAAACAATTATAAACTAAAAATATTTGAATTCGCTACTGACCATAGGAACGGGGAGAGGATGCGCACCACCATTGGGGTAAGGGTATGGCGCCATAAGATAACCCATGTTGAAACCTGCGGCTGGGTGCGGCTCGAATTTACCTGCAAAAACACAAAATTAGTAAACTTCAAATGTAATTACCGTAAAAACGAATGTTAATGCTATTATAGTATTGTAAGAGAAGTTGCAAATTTTTTTTTGTTTTATAGAAGAAAAAAAAAACTTTGTAGAACTAGTAGAAGTTCAAAAAAATTGTTTAACTGTCCGTATTTTTCTCTAATAATAGTTAGTTTGTTATGTTTGCAAATCTACCGTATACAGCGTAAAAGTACACTTTTTTCACTGTATAAATGTTAGAGACATTTAATTTCTCTTATTATATCTAGATATCTTCATTTAAGAATTTTCAATAAATTAACCTTCATTTTTATATATATATATATTAGCAAATCTACCGCATATAGCGTTAAGGTACATTTTTTTACTTTCTAAATATTTCAGACATTAAGTTTCACGTGGCGGTATCTAGATCGAAAAAAATTAACATATTTCTTGAAACTTTAGTGGGAATCGATCTCATAACGACTGTGATATACATAGTTACTATTTTGCCGGTCTCTCAATTACGCCATCGCTGACATTAATAATGAATACTATAGAACTAAAGGAGCAAAACACAGAAAAAAAATCTAAAACACCATAACATAGACAGAAATTTTTGCATATAATAATTCACTGTGTAGCGCCGGATACTTTGGCGTTAAATGTAAAAGAGCTTACTGAGAATAGGGCGCGGGATAGTTCCGTTAAAAAAAGTACTATTGAGCTTCACGCCTTTTCCTGTATAGCTGAATATGCAAGGGGACGTACTGTTAAAACACTCCGTTTCCCATTTTCCGCTTAATTTTGGGCACTGCGTGTTGAGTGACGGTACTCAACCATGACCAAGCCGTGACGCCTTCATGATTCATTATGAAAATTTTTGTTACAACCACTATCAGAGAAATTAGTTAACACTAATTGACGTTTGTAATTACAACAATTTTCTGGTCGATAGTACTACCATACGCCTAATGGAGCATTATAAATGTCAACATATATTTTTTTTAAATATATTGTATAAACTTAATTGTAATATATTCATCATTTTATAGATAAAAAAAATTAGTAACCGTGGAATAGCTTAATTACTGATTAGCTGAAGTATGGGTAATTATATTTGACATATATAAAATAGTAAACGTCACTGATTACTGACACGCCTATAATTTAATTTTAAAAAAGTCAATTTAAAAGTAAATTTAAACGTCAAATTACAATTTATGTCGTACAGGAAATACACTTTAAGCAGGTGTTTAAAAAAAATATGTCTATAATGGTAATAGTAATCAATATAATATATGTTAATTATGTTGTAAAGTTATAACGTTTTTGGAGCAGTTAAAATGTAAGACAAGTACTGGCGCAGGCGCACAATCATGCGACTATAAACGCGACACGAAAGTTTGTGTTTTGTGTTTAGTGACGCGACTCAACACATCGCTTGACAGAACGAGTAAAGGAAATCAATTCATACCCCCGATAAGGGATACCACCCTCAACCATCGAACTCAATAGAACTGAACTACTTGACTTTTAACAGACACGACGAAAGACCTCTATAAATAAAATATTTCACTATAGTTATTAATTATTATAATGTAAACTAAGAATTAAAAACCTGCGTAAACACTCAAAACAAATTACGTTCATTATGTAAAATTATACGAATTTATGCAATAAGTACTCTATATTTAGAGAAAAATGTTTAACATTAATAAATAAATGATAATTTTTAAATGTTCATATCCATCCTAAGAATAGTCTATACTTATAGAAATTGGCATACTTTGTGAGTTATTAGATGAAAAACATCGTTATACAACTTAATTTATTTATAGTAAACTAAAAAGTATAATGTAATCTTACAGCTGTTACTTTGAAATTCTAGAATAAATAAAAAGGAACCTTCTATAGATCCTTTTTAATTTATATATATGTTATAACATTCTAATTTACTTCAAAAATTAGTCATTAATTAGGTTTAAGAGAAATTCAATTTAGTTTACCATTTTTAATGTATCATCAAAAGCACACACACATTTTTTTAAAGCTTTAGGATAAGTTGAGGGAACCTAGTGTTGAGAGTAAGAACCTAGTGTTGAGTGGAAATTAACAACAATGCAAAGACAAATCCAAATGAAAATAATTACCCCCGAACAGGGATCGAACCCACAAGTGCCGTGCGCCACAGTGGCCTCATATAACGAAGATAAACTGTTTTTCTCAACCGGGAAATGAACTCAAGGCCGCCAATTAAAACGATATCACACAGCGACTGTTCCAAATGGTTATAATTTATTCATATCAGCTAACAATAAGATTAAAACAAATACCAATAACAAATCCTATTTAATTTGATATGATATCCCATGATAATATGGTAATAACGAGATAGCTTTTTGAAATTAGGTAAACATTGTTTTATTATACATATGGAAGAACAATAGTTTTTGAATGGTTTTATTATGAAAACTTTTGATAATTTAAATGTGTTTATAAGCTAGCTTTTAACTTTAATTTTGTCCCCGTAGTCACACAGAAATATTTACTAGCAAAATTATTGACCAAAAATATCTTGGCAAAGTGCACTCAAATCGGTTCATTAATTCAGAAGCTACTGTGCCACAGACAGACATACAAACACGTCGCTGTTCATCTTTTCAATAGTAGGATCAGTATAGAAATAGCTACTAATATCAGTGTATAAGATTTAATTTCCACGCGTTAACCTAAGCAACGAATTACGTGTCATTCCTTTTGCTGCTGTCCATTCATTTAAAGGCAAATGTCAAAGTATTTCAAAATTAACATTTCCAGGGAGTCGAACCGACGACTACCTTGTAATTAAATACAACACACACGCACAAGCATTTAACAAAGAACATTAGATCATTGATACTATAATAATGGTATTGATGATTTAAAATCGTATTATAAATAACTCTTTTGTTAACTAGTTATATTATTATTATTATGATTAGGTACTCCATGGTTAGTTTCAATTACTAATTAGTAGCCGAAGTAACACAAGTGGCTGGTTAATGTCGAAATCTGGTTTATTTCATTTTATTGTCATATAACATTGTGTAAAATGTAAATAAACGCAACATAATTTTCATATATTATATGTCCGTAAACACTTGAAATGGTTTTTGATTATTTGTTTATTCAAATTTGAGTGGTGTAGGTTGGGTGTGCGTGACTGAACGCGGAGGTTGCGGGTTGGAATTCTCCTTGTTGTTTAGGTTTATTTTTGTATCTTGAAGCTATCATGCTGTCACTTGCATATAGCAAGGTAGGCTGGAGGAAACTATTGTTTGTCGACTTCTCTCTTCTCTCTCTTTTTCATTCTCCTTTTATCGCCGAGTCTTTGAGACATTGCGTGATAAGTGGCGGCAACGTCCGATTTGTCTCGTTACCAAAGCGAGAAAATGAAAATTTAAAATAATTTCCACGAGGGAATGGGAACCGGAAATGTGGGAATCGAATCCACTAACGATGCCTCTACAGTCTGTGTCAGGTGTTGTCTCAATGTGGTAATGTTTGTCCTCATAATATAAATGTTCCATTCCGGTTCTAAATTTAGAAAAGTGAAGAGAAAAATGAATTCCCTCAAATCAGTATCGAATCTATAACCACCACGTGCACTACAACACCACCAAACAACAACATAAAAAACATAACCCCTTCCCCACAGATCGGTTAACAGTTCTCATAGCAATAACCGAACGTTCTCGGAACCACCACGGTGGGTCCTGCCTAAACAAATATTGACCAGACGTGTAATGTGAGGTAACGACATATGTACACACGAAACTTACACTGCACCGGCGGGCGATGCTACTGATTCGTATAAATTTATTGTATTCTTTTTTTTAGCTTCACGCTGTACGGAACCTGGAAACCTAGAGTCAAGACACTGTGACCCTCGACTTCCGCCGTATCCTGTAGGTTTTGCGTTTTGAGTGGCGGAATTTAACGCCGTGCTTTGTCTCGTTATCAGGACCAAGAAATAAAAATATTAAATATTTCATTCCCAGTGAGATACAGCGTATACAGTTTTAAATATGGATATTGTTTAGGTACATAACAGCGTTCAATCAAACATGCAATGTTTTTGCTTGAATGGAAACTTTAGTGTCTAGTATACATAGTGATCTATTAAGTAGTAACGGATTTTAATAAGGATTTCCCTAATAAACAGAGATTCCACTGGAAAAAACCGTATGATAAATAAAATATATTAGCTTCCTGCTGTATCCCACAAACAGCAGGGTAGGCAGAGGGAACCTAGTCTTAAGACACTAGGTTGCCCATTTTCCGCTGAATTCTAGAGGAATTGCGTGTTAAATGGCAGAACTCAACGCCGCGTTTTCACGTCACGTTTACAGTCACATTTTGTGCCCCTGCCCGACTGGCTTTAATATTACAAGCAAATGAATGCCTAGAAAATTCCAATATTCGTTTTCTATTAAAATCTGTTAAAACAAAAAAAGAAATATAAATATTTAGCTAAAACACAAAAATCGACTTTGACCCGATTAAGCAACGTATCGGGTGACATATAAAATAATATAATACAATAATGTAACAGATAACATAAATTAAATAAACCATAAATTTTGTATTATTGTCCACTAAAAATACAATTTATTACTATTCAATAATAACGAATATACAGAAAAACCGATCGAGACCGAGCTCTGCTCCCACGCGGTGGATTCCGTACACGATCATATCATTATATCACAATGTCGATATTTTATACGAACTTTTTTTAGGGCTTCGTATCGCAGGGGCAAAATAAGATTGAGACTATAAACGCGATAGGTTGTGGATTCGATTCTCACTCGATGTAATGAAATATTTAATATTTTGCGCAACCTTGAACGCTACTCAACAGTAAACGCCTCCAGAATTCTGCGTAAAGTGGGGAATGGAGTGACTTAACACTACGTCCTCTGGCTTAGGGAGCCAGAGGACGTAGTGTTAAGTCACTCCATATCGTGATATGTTCCAGATATAGCGTGAAGCTTTGTCACTAGCTAAATGAACATAAGATGAAATGCAAAATCTTCAAAACAGATTACGAGATTATGTGAGTTTAAGATGATTATTATCATAAAAATATAAAAAAGTAATAAATAATATCAAAACGATTTCATTTTTTTTTATTTTAAAGAAGTAACCCAACAAACATTATATATTTAGGTATAAGCAAAAAAATAGTTGACAAAAATCAAAAGCATTACGTGATCTCTCATAAATTTGAATGTTTAATATGATTCACCTTCAACGATGGTGTAACTAATTTGGTATTAATTGTATCACACTCTTCGATAGGTCAATGAAGTGCATGTATACATTAAAAATCCATATTTTATTCAAAGGTTTTTTTAAATGAATTAAAAAAAAAAAGTTTTTTTAAAAGATTTTTTTTTGAAAAACTTTAAAAATTTTGATAAATTATTATTTATAACATAACACCTTTTCATCAACATAAATAAATAAAAATCTAACATCTACGACATTTTTTTTAGCTTTAGGCTTTATCGTAAGTACTAAGACACTGTGGTTCCGCCGAATTCTCGGGGCATTAAGTGTTGAGTGGTGGAACTCAACGTTGACCTTGCCTCGTTACGAGAGCGAAGAAATGAAATTCAAATTTAAATAACCATATCATTTCCTCGAGTGGTAATCGAACCCACAACCGTGACGTTTACAGACGCACGCATGTTCCCGGTGTTACCCTAGCACCGCGAAAGCATCAACTCAATAAACAGCTTCTTAACACAATTATAAAAGACAAAGAAAAATCAACAAAAAGTGTTCAACATCGCGTGAGACCGCTACCTGGCATTTCTAGACCGGACACTATCATTTGTATCATAATTTTGCGGTCGACAGATTGCGGGGTCCAATATTTGTTTAGGCCAGATCCACTCTAACCTTAGATAAATAATCCTAGCCATCGAAACTTATCGAGGTTCCACCCAATCTGATCACATGGTTTTGATGTGCCTTATCGCGTTGTAAACTTAAATCCCTTGTGATTTAAAAATCACTTCAAAATTTTTATTGGCTATTTTTATAGATCCGTTATCAGTAAGTAAATAAAATGTTTTTGTATGGATCTTGAATATAAGAATTGTTATTTTTTTTTAAGTGTAGTACCTAATGTGAATTAATTGTTCAAAAGTTTAATATTAATGTATTAAATTGTTAATTTACAAACTTGTCGTGGCGCAATATTGGGAGTGTGACTGATGTAAGCGTTTGGGGGTTCGATTCTCACTCGGGGGAATGATTTAATTATTTCCATTTTTACGCTCCAGTTGATAAGACGGGCGTTGAGTTTCGCCGTTTAACACGCAATTTCTCGAAAATCGTGCGTAAAGTGGGAAACGACGTGTTTTAACCTACTTTGCTAAACGGAAAAATCATGAAGACTCGAAGAAAGAATAATAATTATGGATAATTGAGACCTTCGTGACGCAGTGGTACAAACGAGTGATGAAACGTAAACGCGACGGTTGTGGGTTTGATCCTCACTCGGAGAAATGAATGGTATTATATCGAAGCGCGGCGTTGAGTTCCGCTAGTCAACCCGAAATGTCACGAAAGTTCGGCGAAAAGAAGGAAACGGAATAGTTTAACACTAAATCTGCCTATCCTGTTATATAAAGCTAAAAAAAATATTTATGTAATATTTATTCATTAAAATTCTGTTTTTTAACCTACTACAAAATAAACACATGTAACCAATAAGTGTATATTGGTGGTATTCTGATCATATATAAGAAATGTGACAGCCATGAAGTCTCCCATAGTAATCTAACACTGGGTTACTGTACAATTGTAGTACTGTCGTCCATAATCATACCTTAGTTTAGATAAAAAGGCCATTTCTTGCGGACAAGAATGATTGATGTTTATATGGGAAGAGGACAACTTGTGCACTTATTAGACTGGCTGCAACTAAGTTGACTGCTAATATGGGTATGTTTTCCTGTCGTTATATGAATAACGCTCGAATATCATTTAAATTTGTGTAAAAACTGTTTATTAATTTATGATGTTATTGGTATTATTATCATTTTACATTATAAACAAGGGGGTCTTAACACTGGGTACCTAGTAACCCAGGCCCTGTCTACCATGCTATATGCAGTATACAGCGTGAACCTAATAAAGATTATGATACTTTATACCATTGATAGAGAACTCCGTGAACAACATTCCGTTGTATACGTTCAGTAAAATTCCGTATATAAATAAAATAAACATACATTCACTTGGATACGATTCGACTTAAAAAAAAGCAATCATAAATATATTTCCATTTTATAAGACACTGTCAGCTGAAATTTACGAATGCAGTTCATGTTCATGTAAACAACTAAACAGTTGTCACATGTAATAAACCATTTAACATAGTACATATCTATATTGCTCATTAAAAACCACTATAGTTAATTTTAAATAAACAGATGCTCAACATTTGAAATTAAACTGAACGAGCAAAAAAATTCTCCTTTTGAGGAACAACTGACATTAAGCACTCGGACCGTAAATGGTCGGGCAAAAAACAATTGAATTTGAATAAGCGTAACGATCGCATGTAATGCTATACGGTAATTACCTCTCATTATAGAGAATTACATAGATTTCCATATACTTACATATATAATATGTTTATCATATCAGTCGTGTCAGTCGCCTGATAGTAAAAACCTCGTTAATGTAATGACGCCAGCTTAATATCAACATCTTATTAAAATTACAAAAAAAGGGTTGCTTCACTATATTTTCTTATTATTTTAGTGTTAAGATACTTCATTTCACTCTCAATCGCTCAATTTTTCAGACAGAACATGTTAAATGACGGATCTCAACGCCGCACTTTGCTTGACAGAACAGGAAAGTGGAAAAAATAAACAATCATTAGACGACATTCATCCGAATGAGAATTGAACCCACAATCAAATGTCCCACGGCGCTATGAATCACTTCAACATATGACAAAACAGACAAACAGACAGTAGCAAAAGAGAAGTAAAAAAGCGAAATGAAGTAGGATGAATAGCGTGCTACAATTGAACGTGGCATTATGGATCGGATACGCCGTCTGGAGTGAACTAATGTTGGTTCGTCCTGACGAGTGCGAAGCTTGTGCATAACAAGGATTAGTGATAGCCCATCAACTAAGTATTTATGTACATACAGTTTATTGTAGATATTCAGGGTATCTATGTATGTTTAAGATGATATATTATTATAGCTTCACGCGGAATCCCGCATATAGGTGCCCCTATATGCGGGATTGTGAATGTTAAGACAAATCGTTCCTCACGCACTGTCCAATCTTCGAGATATTGCGTGTTGAGTAAAGTAGCTCAACGCCGCGCTTTGTCTTGTTGTCATAAAGAGAATCAATCAGACAATGAATTCCCCTGAATAGGAGCGTACCCACAACGCTATGTCACGACGTCCTTGGGCCACAAATACATACATAACCTAAAAGCCCACGTAACATTTAACCTGACAACTACAGATATAATAAACAACAGAGTCACACCAAAACATAAATTAACAATCATATAAAAAAAGGCCAAACGAAATTCAAAACGGGCAAAAAATCTGACAAAGATTGACAACATTTCACAATATAAGATAGTGGACTTCATAGTTCAATAAGAAAAAATATCACTAATCCGCGGAGTGTGACGAATTAACATAAGATTATTTAGATAGGTAAATGAGATGGTTAGACGCCAGTGTAAATTTATTTAATATAATTATTATTTTAATATTTACTTTAATTAGGTTCGCGCTATATCTCGCACACAGCAAAGTAGACAGAGGGAACCAGTGTTAGGACACTCCGTTACCAACTTTTCGCCAAATTCTGGCGTCGTTGCGTGTTGTATGACGGAACTCAACGCCGCGCTTCGACTTGAAAGAGCAAAGAACGGAACATATAAATTGAAATAAATATTTCATTTCTTCGAGTGCGGATCGAACCACAACCAGTCGCGTTACTCCTGCGCCACGATTATTTGAATATAATTTATTTTAGAAAAAGTATACAGCCTTTTCTAGCTTTTCTGTGTATATTAGTATCAATAATTAACTGGCGTCATTATGGCGCAGTTTGTGTCTGATTCGCCATGAAATCCTTCGTGATGTTTTTTGAATTGTTATAGTTTTATAAATCTTATTAGCTTAAACAAAGTGAGGCGTTAAGCTACGTTATTTCTATAGTTTGTTTATAAACCAACAATGGAAAAAATAGTGACGTCACACTTCTTCCTAAATCAACTCAATTAAAAAAAAACTTTCTTGTTTCTTCGAGCAAAACGTGTTTTACTTGTTATGGGCTTCACAGATCATTTATTTATCGAAGTATAGAGGGATTTTGATCGATCGTGCTTCTTGATATTTAATATAGTTTATTTTTTGTTATGTTTTATGTTTGGACTACTTTTTATATGTTTGCAGTGTATGATTTATTTCTTTGTGCGATTTAAAGAAATGAAGTCGACTACTATAAAAATAGTATAAAGTATATAGTTTTTATTATATAGTTATTAAATGTATATTTTATGTTATTATATAATAAGACCATCGACTGAGTCTGTTAGGGACTAAGATTTTTTTTTATTCCCTAAAAGATTTTCCTAGAGGATAATAGAAAAACCACGGCTTTAAATTTCGCCACTCAACACGCAATGTTTTAAGATTTAGGCGAAAAGTAGAGAGCGGGGTGTTTTAACACTAGATTCCCTCTGCCTGCTGGGAATACAGCGTGAATAAGAAGAACCTGTTCTACATGACTTCTTTTTTACTCTCTCTTTCTCTCTCCAATTTCCATTTATTCAAAAATATTAGGCATTCAACACATTTATTCATAACATAATTATAATCTAACCAATATATCATTCGGAAAGAATGTCTTAATGGGACCGTAGTGTCTTGACACTAGTTTCACATCTTCTTTCTGCCTACCCTGCTATGTGCAAGAGTACAGAGCGTGGCTAAGAAAAATTATAATCTAACAACATAGTAAATTTCAAAACTTTTTAACGGTCCAGCTTCTAAGTTCCCATAAAATACACCCCAATAGTCTTCGTACATCACTTTACTTTACTCTTTTTTCTTCGCCCGAGTCGTGGCGATCTGATCAGATTAGAGAACCGGTCTCTCGAAACATCCCATGGCATAACAAAAAACGACGCTAATAACAACAAGTAACGAGGTATACTGAGTTAGTGGTGTATGATGTAAATATCGATACAAATGTTTGACGGAAATTGTTGTTTTTTCCTTTTAATAAAAAATAAATAACTATCGATATATTAATAAATTTTCGTCCTTTGGCTGGATTTTTTTTTGTTTTTTAATTTACAGATTTTTTTGTTTTACTTTGAATTTTAAAAGGAACTTTGAGTAGTATTCTTCTAAAACATTTTAAATATTAAACTAACAGTATAAATTTTGCATCATCAATGTTTTGGAAAAAACAATGCATCACCATATAATGCATAATTCAAGTTGCAATTTAACCGTGCGCCAAATTTCAGATACATAAAAAAAAAAAACAAACAAATATTTAAAATACAAACAAATAACATCGATATCATCAAAATCGAACCACGAAATCGATATCCGTAAATCAACGCTAACACTACATATCTAGAGGTGGAGTCAGATGAAATTATACAAAAATATTGTAAGAATAGTGACAGATGATTATAAGCTGGCGATAAAATACACATAATTCTAACATAATGGCCTCCATGGGTCGCATTACTGTGGCGATAATTCCCACCTTCGAATCTATTGAAAACAATTTTATATACGGTTTACTATTTGATGATTCATCAAAGTTTTTTATTTATCCTTTTGGTTTTGAAGTTGAAATTAAAGTTATTATAGTTGGGTTACTATTAGGGAAGTATAGGTAAATGAATTTACGTTTATGTTGTTTTCAAAAAACATCATAATGAAGCTCATTTTTAGATTGTAATAGGTACTTAAGTAGATTACATAGTTAGGAACCAAATGTTAAATCTATTTCTCGTAGTATTTTTAGCTTTACGAATAACATATTTTTATAGTCCTAAGCTATTTCGAGCTTTTATTAAATGAACGATGACACAAATAAAATGTACATTCAAACAAGCAAAGCCAGGACGAGCTGCCAGTTTAAAATACCATTTTATAGTTTAATTACTTTGTAAGTATAAAAGTCGCAATAAAAATCAAAGATACTTTCCATAAAAACAACATTAATATAAGGTACCTACAATGTAATATGATCAAGATAGCTTATTACTGAAGTAGCAAACAAAGTTGACTCGATACTTCCCTCATAATGTTCTTATTGCCACCTGCTTCTTAGTTTGCAGTTTTTTTTATTTATACACCTATATTTACATTTTCATAATTATTCCAATAAATAAAAAAATATTTATTTTTTAATTTTTCCATTTTGGCAAGACGAAGTTTGGTGTTAGTTCGGACTTTAATACAATGTATCAAATTCGTGCGAAAAGTGGAGAACGGAAGAATGAAGCTAAGAAAAGAATCGATACAGAGCACCTAATCATTTTCATCTCAGACACTGGCTTAATCGAAATCCCAGGATGTCCAGTTACCTTTCAATCAGTCATATGGAGTGTTGGAAGATCCTACGGTTTTTCTAACCAAATCTATGTTATGTATGAGAGAAAGAAAAAAAGATTTGAAGCTATATCTATCATTACAGATGATAAGTAATTGGTGGGCCATTTGCGTCAATATGTAAGTTATTGTATTTAGCGTATAACCAACTCAAGCCCACACTAACCTTAAAAGGAAAGCATCCTGCGAATACATCCGATAATTGTAATTGATTTATAATGTTTGTGATAAAGGTACAAAAATTTTTCATCATGCCCTTATAGAGGACACGATTCAGAAAAATGTGGGTGAAACACAGGCTTTTTATCCTTAGTGCTCCATCACTTTAGGACACTTTCGAAAGTCTCCTTTATCGCAATTTGGTTGAATCGAGTTTATGATTCAATAAAATTATATAGCATTATACTTGAAATGAATCAGTTTAAATCATAAGTTGTAATGTTAATATGCCTTTTCGAGGTTTTTTTATGGGCGACCTATTATTAAAGTTATTAACAACTTTCTTCCACAGCAGTCTACTACTTTGTAATTCTCACCTGCCTGTCTTATAAGGAGGACGAAATTTGAATAATATTAATGTGATTTTTTTTTCCTGCATTATACGGAGTTAACGCTTTTGCCGCAAACAGAATATGCGGAGAGAATCTAGAGTTAGCAACTTTCGATGGACTTTGCACGTTGTGGCGAAACCCAACGCCGTGATTCACGGAATAAAAAATAGTGAAGGTAAAGAAACTCTTGTGTATTGGATATTAAGTGGAAATTTAAATAAAAAAATAATAAGCTTTTCAGAAATTTTGATATATGTATGGTAGATTTGATTTCATAATTATTGGACTAAATAGTGACAATACGCTATTCTTTAATTCATTCAGTTGCGAACTTGAATTAAACAAGGGCATTGCTTCAAACTGGTTTAGAATTATTTTTATTCACATGTGGAGCCTTATCAAGGATTCTCGCGAATTCTAGTCTAATATAATTCTTTATGGAAAAAACTACATTTTTTGCGTTCTTTTTATATGTTTGGCTTGAGAGTATATAACTATTTTATCGACGGAAAATGTGGAGCGAAGTGTAGAAACATCAGGTTCCAGAGTAGCAGGAAGGCACAGCCTATCCTGCTGTGTGCGGGATACAGCCTGAGTAATATTGTAATGAATATTTTGAACTTATTGATTTCTATAGCTATATAATGTAGGTCGCGATTCAATTTCTAGTTGGGACAATTGTTCAACTAAGTATTATAGATATATATTTTTTCCCGTTAAAGAATGTAATGTTAGTAATAACAGCCAATACATAGCAGAAACTATATAACGTACAAGGTTAAATTTTGCAAGTAAGATTCTGTGAGAGTGTACGCGTGTATGAAGAAGGGATTTCCTGACATTCCAACGGAAACAGGAGTCAATATTTTACATTTTATTGTTTACACTTGCGGAAGTTGCGGGTTAAGACTTATTCATGAATAAAATATAGTCTAGTTCTTTATCGATTTTTTTATCGATTAAGTACAGTGTACCAATGTGCATTGTACTTAATCGACACAAAATTATTTTACCGATTACTGAACTATACCAGTATTAGTTGTACATTACATAAAATAAGCAAAAATTGATTTAAATTAATCAAAAATTAGTTAATAGATTAAGAGATTTTAAAGATGATAACTGATATCATTTTATATTACTATCTATTAATATTGTTCAAGTGGGCTACTATATTAAATGTCGGTCTACATTTTAATTAAATGATACATGTGATAGGAAAGTATAGAATTTTCTTCGTGTAGGTATTTTTTTGCAATTGTATAGAAGTTTATTGTTTATGGAACTTACCAAATACAGGACTTAGATCCGATTTCACCGATAGTTTACCGGAATAAGGCTCCCCCGATTTTTCCTGGAAAATAAGAAAGAAAATAATTAGTTTTATCATTATACAAATTAGTTGGTGCTTAAATTGAGTAAAAAAAAATTAAAAACACGATACATATACTTCTTAAAATACAAAAATAATGTAATTATTTGCAAATTATTATTGTTTTATTCGATTGTTATCATTTTTACATCATGATCATTAAAAAAGCAAATATATATAACAATTTATATTTGCTAATTAAATGCATTAATCTAGTTAAATAATACAATTTAATTATACTCTCATTTGCCCTTAAAACCTCTAAAGATTTTTAAAAGCTTCAGAAACTTTAAGCTTATACACGAACAATAACTTATGAAAGCCCTTCAAATCAACCAACAAAATACTTCGCTAACAAGTAGATTTTCAAAAGCTGAACGATTAATTCCACTTGAGCCTTCCCCAAAACATTATTAATATAAAGGTAATAAAGAATATAACAAATCGAGATGTTTCCGCTATCATTAATTCGGAACGAATTTCCTCTGGCCAAAGGGCCAATGGAGCGTTGAAATCTCAACACCTTAGTGATTGTTGAGAGAGTATTATTACGTTGTTCGATAGTTAAATTAAAATAAAATAATATAAAAGTTTTTTTTTATATTAAGTAAACAGTTTAATATATTTTATTTGTGTAACATTTCTTTGTTATTTTTAATTAAAAAACCATTAACTATACTTTACGTGATAATAATGTTGTAAACATTTATTGGACATATGTACAGTATTTTTTTTATTTATATTTTTGCATAAGTTAATTAATTCATTTTTAAATATAACGCTTTTTAGTGATCAGTGAGCACGTACGCTTTTATTTCTAAAAATAAAAAAACTTTTTGACATAACAAAATGTGTCTGAAAACTAAACAAACAGAGTTTCGTATTGTATTTTCGATCAAATCGTGCGTTACACTAATAGTGACCCAATATCTAGTATAGGGCAGTAATTGGATAGAGGGAATCAGTTTACCCCACTCGGACGGACGTCTTTACCCCTGGACAAGGGCATGATAGCTTTTTAGATGACCATTTAGTTTAACGGCCTGTTGAGTTACCATTGTTAGTATAAAAATGTATTTGATATTAATAATGATAAATTATTCAGTAATTTGAAAAACAAAAGAGACATGTGAAATATGACACTAGTGTATAGCGCAAGTGGAGTATATCGGAATTAACGCGATAGAAGTAGCTTCATTTTTTTCTTATAGAAAATATATAATAGACTACTCCGACGTCATTGGAAAAAGACAAAAATGACAGAAGGCTTTTATGTATTTTTATATAATGTCTAATTATATTAGTTACTATGTGTGCTATCGAATAAAACCAATATTTTCATGAGAACAATGTAATTCCAACATAGTATCATTAAAATACCATATATGGTATGAATGATTGGTCTCTACAACATAACTATCAATATACTAGTAAAAATGCAAATTCTTCCTCATCTATCTCACTTCATAGAATAAGATAACGAAAAAACACAAAATACGATAGATATACTTTTTAATTACAGCTATTTGAAAGCTGCAAGATAACTATAAGGAGTTTTAACATGAAACAGTGTTTTTTATATTAAAAATATGCGTTTAACTAGCTACCTTTACATAAACTTACATATTCATATTGATAATTTGTAGAACTTTGTTCGTACAAACATTTAATTGAGATTTTTTTTTGAGTACAGATGTATTTACCTTGTACGGCTCGCAGATGCTTGAGCTTCTTTAATACGATTGATAATTAATAAAGGTTAACGTGTAAATGGATGTTTTTATTTAGTTATTGTTAGTTAGTGAGTGAGTATGGTGCTATATGAATAATTAATTAATACCTTCTAGATCATAATGTAACAGAACTTTTTTTATTTCAAGATATATCCTTCGTATAGCTGGATAGGCAGAGGCAACTTAGAGTTAAAAAATAATTCCTACATTCAGTACAATTATCGAGATATTGTGGTGAAAAGCGGTACTTAACGCCGCACTTAGCACTAGTATTGATCGAACAACTGGCGCTAGAATTAATCGCAAACTTCTCAAAACAAAACACAGTCTGGCTTAACATTGTCTTACTTAAAATAGTTCAGTAAACAATGAGAATCCTCTGAGAGAAATTAATATGAAATATATTACATATTATAACATTTCTAGCCAGCATTTAGTGAAATGCAAACCTAATTCGACTTTCCATACAACGTTTAGATGACAAGATAAAACGTTAAGTGCCCCTCAACTTGTAATTAATGGTCGTCGTTATATAATGACTTTGCAAATAAATGACTGAAAGCGTGACCTTTGTTAGCCACTGAGTCATTGGTCGCCCGTTGTTTTATATACATATACTAGTATTATAAAACTGAAAAGTTGTTTCGTAGAACGTGCTGATCTCAGGAACAACTGATTTGAATAGTTTTTTCTTTTTTTTAAGGTTCAATAATCAAGAATTATTAAGGCTCGTTTTTATAAACCCCTCTCAGCTCTGAGATCGATTTTGAAATTCAGTTTTCTCTTGCTCTTAAAATCGATCTCACAGTTGAGAGCGATTTATAAATAGGGACCTTAGACTACACTACATCACGTTAATTGTTTATATATTTTGACAGTTTACAAAGGGTCAGAGTTACTACGGGTATTTGTGTTGACGGAGTCACACTTAAAAGCTAGCAGAATAAAATACTATTATTTATATTATAAAACGATAACTAATTGCATCTGTCTGTGGCATACATAGTTTCCAGGAGGTCGCAAGTTCGAAGATAGTGGTATCGCAATGATAGTGGTATATCATCGAATTACCAATGCAGAAGGAAGTCCACAAATTAGACGCTTTTTGAATAATGTAAAGTATTATTACGATTTTCTATTTGCGCTATCGATAGTCTAGTATTTATTTTTCTTTAAATATAATATATTTTTTATATAAATTGATTATTTGTATACAAGTTATTATGTATTTTTTTTCTTGCTTAATCGTATGCAGATGGAACCTGAGAACCTAATCTTGAGACACTTCGTTCTCATTAAGACATTGTTGTTGACATAAGTGAGTGCTGAGTCGCCGAGTAAGAGTCAAACCCACATTCATTGCATATACAGTCGCACGCTTGTACTCCTGCGCCACAAAGGCCTCCATTCAGTCCAGAGTGTTATTATACATATTCCTAACAAATAAGTACAATAATTAATTTAATATACCTTCATATTAATGCATCATGTAAAATCTGAAATACAGGAAAACAATTTTTTAGTCACTAACTACAAAATGACCCCTAAACTAGTGAAGGGACTAATCTCCATAAATCCCTATCTAAATCCTCGGACAGCGTGATGGATGTCGATGTATCAAAAAATCATATTGATAGCTTATCAGCTTTAGCGCGGAACACGTATTGTGTATTACACGTACACGTGGCTAATATTAGTTTTCAAGCCAAAATATGTACCTACATGACAGTAAATATTACATATTATAACAGATATAACACGGAAGTGGCTAAAAGCTTTGATTTTTTTTATGTTCTTATTAAATACTCGTATATTATTATTTTGTAATAATGGCTTAAAATGCTTAAAAAGACTTGAAAATTGTCGGTTTTTTAGGGTAGCCTGAGGGAATCTAGTGTTAAGATATTCCGTCGCGTGTTGAGTGTTGGAACTCATCGCAGCGGGTTGTCAAAATCGAAAAATAATTACAAAATTTAAATAAATAACGTGATGCCAAATAACTTTGTATTCTACTGCAATAAAATATTAACAATAAATTGCATGTTGTTTCTCATTTTACATAACCTTTGTATAACAATCAAGTTAATGTGACAAACAGCATTCAACGTAAGAAATGTAAAATTATTAGTATAGAAAAATGAAATAAGTAAGTAAGAACTATCACTTATATTTTTTTCTTTCTTCTTATTATATTTAACATTAATCAGGAGGCTAGTCGTGGCGCAGCGGCACGAAGTGTGATTGTAAATCTGACTGGTTGTGGGTTCGATCCCCACTCGAGGAGATGAAATATTTACTTAAATT
>DWAN01001014.1:0-19577 GCA_018230445.1 Heliconius hewitsoni
AATTCCGTCGCGTTTAATACTTTCAAATTTGAGGCCAGTGAGTTCGATCCCCACTCGAGGAGATGAAATATTTATATTTCCATTTCTTCCACTCAACACGCCACTCAACACGCAAAGCCAGAGTTCGGCAGATAGTGGGGAACGGAGTGTCTTAATATCAACTGAAAGTTATCTAAAAAAAGAACTACAATTAAATCTATTATATACAATATATTATGAGAATAAACAAAAAAGTAGATTACAATATGTCACTTGCTTTATTTATTTTCATCATAAAAAATACACATATTGGAATATTGAACCGCACAGCTAACAATATAATTACACAGTCTAAGGCAATATATCATTTTTAACGCTTATATTTGCAATTACTCAATAATTATATAATAACTTGCACGCGAACAGACATTGACTTTAGGAACTGATATTGACAACTGGATATTATATTTAATAATTATAAAATTAATAATATTATTAGAAAATTTCGTTTTATTACCTTGAGGCCATTCATGGTGTAGGAGCACAAACTGTGACTCCAAACGTGACTTGTTCTGGGTTCGATCCCTAGTCGACTAAATGAAATGAAACGTTCCATTTCTTCGCTCTGGTGTCGAGGTAAAGTGCGACGTTGAGTTCCGCCTCAACCCAATGTCTTCAGAATTCAGCGAAAAATGGGGAACATAGTGTCTTAACACAAGATTTTTCCCTCTGTTATCATACGGCGTGAAGCTGATTTCATTTTTAATTTATTACCTTTAAATAAAAGGACCGAACCATATTTAGTGATTTTGTGTCAATTAAAAATATTATTTTTCCGTATATATTAAGAATTAATTTTTAGAACTCCGTACCTAAAGGAATAAAACGGAGACATTAGAGACTTAGTTGTAAGCTTGCCTACCTCCCTGTCTGTCTGAATTAATAATAGAGCTTCAAGTACATTACACGCTTATACTTCCAAATATTGTTCGAAATTGTGCGTACTGTCTGTTGACTCAAAATTAAAAAAAAATACAAATGAAAACTTAAATCCGAAAATTGGTCATTTGCAGATATTTTCCTGAAAAAAAGGCCATTGCATAACTTATATTTGTTGTTAAAAATGTAACGTCCTAAAAAAGGGTATATATACTTCCGCAAAAATAATGTATGTTTATATGTAATATAATTTAAATAATAATGTTTACATAAAATTTCATACTCGACTAAAAAGGTAACGTTTGTTAATATCTTTTCCCTTATTTGAAATATTTTCATGAATACTTTATAAAATATTGTGGTTTGTTTTCTAAAATCTTTTCGTTTATTCATGCGTATGGACGTGAACAAATATTTATAAAATTCTTAGATATTTCGATGTGACCATGCTACTGGCGAAGCCGTAAGTATAAAAGCTACTATAGTAATAATATTTATCGATATATAGTCATAATTTTTTTCTCATACAATATTATGAACCACAACGAGAAGAAAAATGTAATAAAGAAAAATGAAATAAAAAACAATATTTTATTTATAAACGGATCTAGGCCAATTATATTGCTAAAATCAGTCGCGATCATAATCATAATCAAGACCATTACGCATCCTGTTACATGCTGTAGCTCAACTACGAGCTTAAAATAATTTATAAAACAACTATAAACAACGATGAATGCCATTGTGGCTCAGTTGGTGTGTATTTACGAACACGATAATTGTCAATTTGAATACAACTCAGAAGGTTGGGAGCAGTGTGTCCTAACACAAGGCTACTTCTGACTACATGCGGAAACACCGTGAAGCTAAAATACATATTTTTTTCGCTTAACCGAACAAACTCTCTAGGTTCAAAATATTAATATAGATGATATAGTTGCTTTGAGAATATCTACGCGTGATATCTTCATGTGGGGAAAATTGAGAAAGGAATTTTCATTTATTTGAACTGCCAATTTTCTTATTTGTAAGGGATGCGTTAATACACCTGTGTATTACATACGGTAAATACTCTACAATTAATATTTTTTATATTAAAAACGTAGAAGATTGATTCTATAATGGGTTTAAATATTATCAGTTATATAGGTTATATATCCATGATTCACTAATCTATTAGATACAATGATTAATAACTATTTGTTTATGTTGATTGAACAAAAAAAAAGTAAAAAAATAAATTGTTCATTATGTAAAATGTCTTAATTTCATTGTGACATTGACATTGACCAAGTCGTCCTCATGAGAGCGAACATCGTTGACCAACACATTGATATCAGGTGCACACATGCATGCCACACCACGTATACATGCACGCCTCAGTGCACGACAATACGATGCAACGATTGCACGCTCTAAAAGATTTATAGATAAATGCAGTTCCCGGTGAAAATAGATAAATGCCAGTGCTCATGTGTTTTCTACACATTTCAATAGGCGCAAGCGCATTGAGTGGACACGAGTGACGTTAACGGGACACCGCGGTTTTTTGTCACTATGAGTCCCCGCGGGATAGTTGTCCTGTGCTTTTGTGTCGCTTTGGCTTCTGCCTCAATAGACACCTTCGGAGCAGGCAAGAAGCTCCTAAGAAGGCTGTACGATGATTGTAAAAAGTCGCAGGATATCCTCAAATGTTATAAGATCCAAGCAACTAAAGCAATCGACAGAGCTGCTAGAATGGAAACACTTCCAATTTTTGATGGATTTTCCTTAGTTCGGATAGCGAACCACGGGAGGGCTTTTCCCTCTTCTATACCAGAAGGCGATTTAAACTCTTTAAGTTCGGATGAAGTAGACAAACTTCTGAGCCTTACTACTTCAAAGTTGATGCAAACTCACCGAGTCATTATATCACCGGCAAGTGTTGGAGCGGACATGGGAAGATCATTGGAGGAAGCAAGAGGCAAGTTGAAGAAGATGATAGGTCCTATCATGGCTGGTATCGCAATTAAGGGAGGTTTCTTGGCTATGGCTTTTCAAGCTATTGCCTTGATTGCCGGTAAGGCACTGTTGATCGGTAAAATTGCTTTACTGTTATCTGCTATCATCGGTTTGAAGAAATTGGTGGCTGGAGGAGAAGCACATGAGAAAACAACGTACGAGATAGTCAAACATCCACAGGTTTCACAAAGTCATACTTACTCGTCTTCTCACTATGGTGGTGATTTCGACACATCCGGTCCAGGTGGCCACTACAGAAGAAGCGTTGAGGAAGAGGCCGCCGCTCAGGACAGAGCCTACAGAGCGTACGCTAAACAACAACAGTAAATCAGCACGAAAAATATAGAAGACTTTTACAAAATACGATACGGCACTTCCACCAAATAGACGTAAATTACCTCCGAGGCTAAATTCTGCACACGCGAGTAGGAGACGAGTATATATTTAGATTGATGTTAATTCATACGACACAGTAACTAATTATTTAGTTGTTAAGGAAATATATTCCAATGTACGTAAGATGCTTAATATTTATAATCGCATATATTTAGTATAGTATGTGAATAAGTTAATTAATTTATTTGAACTTATAATCAGTGCACTAAACTAGTGAATTATTATATAAGTTATAGATTTTTAAGTTATTTATTCATTTTTTTATAAATAATTAGGCTAGTCGACGGGTACTGTGCATTTTCTGTTGCTACGACTTTTGGTCTAACGTTGTAAAAATAGGTTAAGTTTATTTCGTGTTAAGCGTACAGTAGCGTGTTTACTTCGTACTATATATATTAAATATCTAAGAGGAGAGATATAGATATTGAATTATATAAGATAGATAGATAATAATTATGTTATTATTTTTATTAATAATTTATTTATAATGTTATATCCGAGTCCTATATATTTATTTATTGTCAAATAATGACAAGGTGGTTACGCGAGTACCTTTTATATAATTTAATATACGTAATTATATATTTGTATAGTATTTGTATAATGCTTTATTTTGTATTGTAATAACAATAATATTATATATTGTATTTATATGTATGTGTTTAATTATAATACAATACAGGAAGACGATATGGATAAATAGTTTTAAACGGTGAATTGTTTTATTTTAAAACCTTCAAGGGCCAGTGGATATATTATATAGAGTTTTTATTATTCTGATAAATGACTTTTATTTTATATCTATACATATAATAAAATTTTAACTGATCGCTCTCTGTACATGGGGGAGATGTGAGAAAACCATTTTTTTTAATTGTTGACTGTTCGTCTGTACGCTTGTGCACGAAACGGCTTAACCGTTTTTAGTGCAATTTAAATCACCACTGTTTTTAAATCGGAACATAAATAAAAATATATATCAATTGAAATTATTTTTTTCGACAATATTTTAATAAAAATAACCATATTTTCGAATTGACTGACACTTAATTTTCAATATAGAGCCCATATCCGCTCTCCCTCGTTTTCTTATTGAGTCCTCAAAATGATGATGCTACTACTACTATACGAAATCAATCCACATTAGTAAATAAACAATCGCGGACGCCGCGGGCGGACCGCAGTAGTTACCAGAATCTGATAATAAATAATATTATATTCTACATTTAATCCATTTATTAAGATTAGTGATCTTACCATTATATTGTTTTTTTGAGTAAGTGGTTTATATACGAGCGATTTTAATATAATATTACACTCCCGGCTTAGTGTTTATTACCCCAGAAAATATCATAAATAAGAAATTATGTATAAATTTTATAAAACACATGTCATAAACAGATGGAAAGAAATAGGCAAATTTTGAGAGAAACACCGCTGAAACTCTGTCAAAAAAAGTTGTCTGAAAAGTTTAATTTGTTTTCTTACCAAAGTAGTAGTAGTTAAACTATTTAAAAATGAACCTTTATGCATAGATATTTTGATATATCATATAAAATATATTTATTTTTATATATATAGTCTCAAACTGTATACCGTACACACTAAGGTTAAGGTTATATGGAGACCCTCCAGTGTTAAGTCCCCTCCGTTCCCCATGAAATATATTTATTTAATTACTTAATAATGGTATTTATAAGTTGTTGAAGGTCGTTTTTAAAGTTTATATTTAAATTTATTTCAGATGTTCCATATATATACTTGATCTTCCAAATGAGCAATATTTTTATTTAAAAACTTGGGCCCTTCCTGCACACTTACCAATCTTCTATATACAAACACTTTATCTTCTGAAACATAAACGTTTTATCTTCTGAAACTACTATTAATATTAAATACATAATTTATTTTGATAATTTATTAAAATAATTTAAAAAAAAGTTCAATTCTGTTATTATGGCGTTTTGAATTTGCTATAAAAATTTATTACTTGTGAAAGAATATTAAAATTTACCTTAGAACTATACACTCATTCTCAAATCAGTTTTTTTTTTATCCATAAAAAAAACGCTTTAAATTTATCTTTGATATAATTCACTTATGCTTTTAAAGATATTTTACAAAATATCTAATATATAACGACACTACGACAACTATATATAACGATAGGTGAATTTCTTTTAGAATTTGGTCACCAAGCTAAAAAAAAATTTTCTGGACCTTTTTATCAGGCTGGAATAAATTTATTTTACTTATAAATATTTGTCCGGCGTGGCGCAGGGACACAAGGGAGTGACAGTAACGCGACGGTTGTGGATTCTATCCTCAATCGAGGGAACGAATTATTATTTATTAATATTTTCATTTAATGGCTCTGGAACCAGGGCAAAAGGCCAGCGTTGTGTTACGTCAGTCAACGGTTCATTCGGAGTACAGTTTGAAGCTGATTTTTTTTTATAAATGTTGGAGTAAACTTTGAGTCCACGACTATCACATGAACGCAACCATATTAGCTATTAAGGTGTTAATTTAAAGAACACAAAAAGTAGTTTCACGCTTTTTGTCGCACAGCATGCTCCGGATAGGCAGAAAGAATGTAATGTTGTTGTGGTATATACGTCATTTGACTATAAAGTTGTGGATTCTATCCTCAATCGAGGGAAAGAATTATTATTTATTAATATTTTAATTTCTTCGCTACGTAGATTGATTTCGATAGTAGGAAAAGTGGTGTTAAGAGATTCCGTTCTCTACTTTTCAAACTTATTATTGAGCCAGCGGAATACATCGTCCCACTTTATTTGATACCAGAGCCGGTAAAAAAGTAACAACTCCCCCGAGTTGAAATCGAATCCATAACCGTCGCCTTTATATTCAAATGCTGTACGGCAATACCACAACGGGATGCTAATTAAAATAACAATATAAGGAATCAACTGTACATAAGAAAGTGCGTCTATATTCAAAAATCATTTAGAGCAGATCAATTCAGTTATTTAGCCCGATTCAGTGCTAAGAAATATTGAGAAAGCTTAGAATTAGTTGAAGCACGAATGAAGCTATGCATGCAGAGCTGGCACGCGATGTATGTACATATAGCTGGCTGATAATGGCCATGAAAAAACGATGAAAGTTAAGAAAATTCTTCAAAAGGTGGCTGATTATAAATCAGCGCGAGAGAATCACTTGTTAGATACTTGCTGTTGCTAACAATAGCGTGGTTTTATGTATTGGTTTGTTCAGATTTTTCTATGGATATTTCTATGGATATTGGTTACATTTTATTGTAGTTTGTTAAGTGGAAACTGAACATCCACATAACATATATAATGCGACTGCGATTCATAGCTACTAATTCTAAACTAAAAGAACTGCAAATATTAATTGATGTAATTATTTAGGATTATTTCTTTATTTTAGTTTTTTTCTGCTTGCGTTGTGACATCTCGTCCATCACGCAGTGCCTATTTTTCAAAATATTGAGTGTTAAGTGGCGAAATTTAACGCCGCGTTTTGTTTTGTTTTGTTACTAGGGTGAATTCCATGATATTTAACCCACAACCATATAGTAAATGTTATGACGCTGCGGCACAACAGACTTAAAGGTTCTTTCCATTCTTCTTCTTCATTTTTAAGGTTGTTTTTAACCGACTTCAAAAAGAAGGAGGTTATCAATTTGACTGTATTTTTTATGCTTCCTTTTTCAAAAATGCGACCATACGTGCAAAAGTGAAATTGTAAATAATGCTTTAAAATATTATTTATGAATAGATGGTTGTTCGCAGATATTTAGAGCGTGGAAACGTATAAATGTCCTACATAGTGAGTTAAATTACAAAGCAAATTGTAAATTATTGAATGTACACTTCGATTTTAGTAGTCGTATAAGAATGAGTTCTGAACTATATCTCGTAAGATAATGTAACAGAAAAGTATGGAAATTGACAATATTTTTCATATTTAAATTGCTTTCATTTTACTATTCAGTTATTTACTTGAGATATACATACATAAATCTTAGTAAGTTACACAAAATGAAATTTATTCAATATAATTATTATGAACAGAAGTAAAATGGAATAACCAAATATATATATATATAAACATTTATTCAAGAAATTAAAATTAACATTTTAGAGAAAACGTTCGACAAAATTTCTTACTGACTAGAGTCTTTTTTTCCAAATGTTAAACATATTTTTGTTTAATTCATCCATTTATTGGCGTCCAAGCAAAATTTCTTGCGTTTCTTATTTTTCCATCGTCTTTTTGATCTTCTTTTTTCGTAACAAAAAATCGTTCTAGTCTATCCCGTAGCTCATCCGGCGTAATAGGCGATGCTGTGGACTCTACTGACTTCTCTCTATAAAAGTAATCGCCATGTTGAAGATGTCTATTGTCACGATAGTACCCTGAAAATGTAACTCTATAATTCCTGATTGACCTAATTTATATATTTAAAAGAAAAAAATATAATACAAGTTTCTGTACAATGTCTAATAAATGTAAAATTTATAAAGATAACTGTAAGCAAACTTAAAAACAAATTACACCATGACTTAAAGAGATTATAAGACAAGTTAAAAGTTACATTCTGAGATGAAAACGTGAATATTTTCAACATTAAAAGATACTCTAATAATTGACAAAAAATAACTTGAGGCGTATTATTATTTAATCATTAATCATTTTAGCCAATCGCGGTGCCAGTGCACAAGCGTGTAAACGCAAAATGTTGTTAACGCGGCGTTGAGCTCCGCCACTCAACACGCAATTCATCCAGAATATCTTCTGTGGAAAGTGGGGATTGAAAGTGGTTCAATAGGAACGGAGTGTCCTAACACTAGGCTCCCAAGGTTCCTCTGCCTACTCTGCTATATGCGGGGCACAGGGAAAATCTAAAAAAACATTCAATCATACCTCCAGAGCTATGATGACCTTGATAGTGTCCAACATTGTCTTGTGATGTATAAGAAGACAATCCGGGAGCAAAACCATTATAGTGATCTTGGCCACCCCAAGATGATCCACCACTGAACAGAGTTACTGCGAAGAGTGCTAACTTTGCTAGTAAAAATGCCTTTTTACTTGCCAAGAGTAGCAGGCCAAGTAAAAGTGGTAGCAGTGTGGACACGTGAAACTTAAATCCCAGTAGAAATGGTACCAGTAAATTTCTCGCTAGCAGTCGACCTGAAAATTAATTGTATTTTTAAGGGATACTGCAGTTGTGAAGAGGTAAATATTTCTTTATTTTTTTGTATTGGTTGTTTAAGCAAGAGATAGATTTAATTTCTGACAATATTATAATTTTTTATTTCTTACAGTGTAAAATCTATTTGAAAGCTATCTATATATACATGGGTGAACCAAAATAGTGTTAATATACAAAATTATTTTGTACTGCATCTAATTTTATTTAAAAACAATGGATTCCTAATTCATAAAATCCATTATAATATGAAACAAATCCTTTATCCTATACCTTCACTGTGAAAATTATAAAATTTGTCAAAAGATGGCGCACTGTCAAGTTCAATGTTATGTTGGCCTTGACTTATGTTTCTCTTTGTAAATGGTTCATAAAGTAGAAGATAGATGGCGCTATTTATAAATTCTTAAAAAAATATGTATGTAAGAATATATTTAGCTCGGCTGCGGCGAAGTCCAAAGGAGAGTTATTTTACTAGTTCTGTTCAACTAGTGAACCGATTTCGATAAAAGATTTGCCTCGATCGAATAAGTGTTATTGGATACATTGCTTTGCTTATTTGTTGACTTGTTTGTATATTTCAATAAATATGAAAGAAATATAAAAACAATTTCAAGACTTATTTCTTTTTCTTGTCAAGCAATGCAGAAATTATTTTTAATCCCGCATTTTTTTTATCCAGACAGGGAATGGAAAAATAGACTCAAAGAAAAAGTTACAGTGAATTCCTTATTAATTTCTTTTATCCATTACAAAAGAAACATAATAAAATATAATGTACTCAAAATGCATTGCATGCTTATTTAGTTTTCATTTTTAAAGCTTTCGGTATCAAATAAATTATTTCAATCTTACATACGAAAAAGTTCTCAGTGAATAGGGGAGGGAAAACATAACTTATTTAAACTTACCAGTAGTCACTTCTGCTGGTTGTTGATAAGTTCTGTCTTTAATTCTGGGATCAATAACAAATTCCAATACTCCATTAGCCAGTGTAGGCCCAATCCGCATAATTAAGCCTGGATAAAATGTACCAAGGTCCCAATGTAGAGAGCGTTTCGATATCAGTCCGCTTGCATCTTCTATTATGGATCTGAAATATTTGTTTACATAAATTTAGTTTTGGTTGATTTATTTTATATTTAAATATGTTTTATTAGCTTTTTTCGGTCATTGTAACGGTCATTGTAAAAATCCGTACACAGCAACCTGTAGGCAAAGGGAGCTAGTGTCAACTGCGTTCCCAACTATTGGCCGAATTCGGGCATTTCGTGCTGAGTGGCGGAGCTCAACTCCGCGGTTTGCAAAAAAATGGAAATAGAAATTTAAATTAATATTTAATTTCCTCCGGTGGGGATCAAACCCACAGCCAGTCGCGTTTAAACTTTGTGCCCCGCGCTACGATCGGCCTCAATATAAAATTTACATAGTTAAAATAGTATATATCTTACTTTATTAAAAAATTCTATATAATTTAGATAAAAAATATTTTTCAATACTTTATAATTGGTTAGGCTACCCTTATAAACAAAAATATATTAACTGAAGTAAGTGTTTTATTGAAACTTCAATGATTGCCATCTTTATTTATCCATGGATTAATGTAGTGGGTTAAGGTAGGCTGGTTTGAAACCAATAAGATGCACCGATGATCTTATGAGAACGATGGGCCGACAATGGACGGCAAGAGCAGACAACTGTACTATTTGGAGGCCAATAAAAGATCTCTTACACCATGCAGTAGGTTAGTAAGGATTTGGTGAGCCAAATGGGTGATTTAACGTCAGATTGTGCTTATAAGAATATGAGAAACGTATTTCTTTGAATTGTCTTATTTTTCATCTTAATATCCTACCGGAAATCCATAGGGTCTTTATCAAGAAAGCTTCCAATGTCTCTTGGAGTTTTTTCATCCCTAACAAGAGAAACTCCAGTGGCTAAGCTAAACGATTCGGTTTCATCGTAATCATTTAATTTATTTAATAATTCTTTTCCAAAACAAACACCAATCTCTGATCTTCCAGAACTGCTGATACAATCATTTAGCTGTGTACCTTCTACATTGTTCTCTTTAAATTCTTCACCTTCTTGTAATTGTATTGGTATTATTCCATTGACACTTGCTAATATGATCAATATAATAAATTTTATTGATAACTTCAACCACATTTTGAGTGACCCAAAAGGGCTGGTCTTACTTCGAGCACCACCGTTTTCTTAGATACAAATATTACGTATACTTTGTTGTAACAAGACTTGGTCTGTTTTATAGACTTTTCTTGTTATGTACGAGTGAACTTTGCCATTGTTTTCGAGGCCCGTCACGGATGTTTCCCATGGTCTAACAATAAGGTGAAAATTCGTTGCAGATAATTTGCAAGATTCTGAGAGAGTATTTTTACATATTAGACGACATAAGATTATGCAATTCATGTGCCAAAAGTGTTATGTAAGTCCTTGTCTATGTATTGTTTGTATGTGAAGTAAAAATTATGGTTCAAATCGAACCATAATAATATTCATATATTTGTTCTAAATAATTTCAAATAATAGAAAAAAAAATCGTCGATGACTGATAATTATTGTATAAGTATATTGTACATTTAATGAGATGTAACATACCTCTCTTGTATGTTTTTAAGCTTTCATATTTATAAAAATCCTTATAAAATTGTTTAAAACAGAGAGAGAGAGAGAAAACCTTATAAAAAAAACATATATCTCTATTATATCCCATCATTAATAAAAGAAATAATTATATTATGCCTATATTTTTTAATTGAATATCTTTGGCTTTTACAAATGCTTAAGCATATTTTCTGCACAATAAGAAAATATAAGCTAATATTTTTCCTGAAACTGTTATATTATGAATCGAATTTATTTCTTAAATTGCTTACGTGTACTAGATATTTTCACATATCCATATAAATACTTTTACGCACATCGTGAAGGGCCTATGACCTTATGAACTAACAACCTGCGTCTTTCATCATCTAACCTGTCTACCTAATTTGAAAGCAGTGAAATATGACCTTAACTATCAAAAAGTTAAAGTTCTAAATATTATGTCAAAAATCGGGCGTTTACGTCTTTTATTTCGTGAACAACATGAAAAAGTGAAAGTCGACAATACATTATTTTTTCTTATACGTCCGGTTTGTCTTTAGTAAAAGTTTTGTTTGACTGACGTAATAGTTTCTCATGGGATATTGAATATATTATTAGTATGTGTTATTATATTAGTGTGCTTATTTGTATGAAAATTACTTGTAAGTATATGTTTTTAGAGCCTTTAATTAGAGGATGGTATCTTATTATGTATCAGTCTGTCCGTTATAAGCTGTAGTTATTACATTAGGATATTTTTTTAGTTTAAAAATAATTTATAATAAATAGGAAAATATTAATTGAATTTTAATTTTATAATTTAGATACAAATTCAATAAATACACGAGTAATTACTAATTCAATTGGGATTTAATTTTTTTATACTAAATTCTTTACTGTAACACATACACAAAATACGGATATGATATATGCTTCAGTATTACTTTAATTAAGAAAAAGAGTTAAGGAAATAACTTCTAGAGTAATTATTACTTATACGATTCATGATATTTTAAAAAAATAATCTTTTTATTGATGTCTTAATATGAAAATCTCCTAAATACACATATGTAATAGCATATATTTGAACTGAAACAAAAAAATCATACTCTCTCAAATAAAATATTCAATTAATAATTCATATTTTTAAAGAAATTTTAAACGTATGTGAATTTGATTTCCATGTAAAATTAACTTTCCATAATTAATACCAAAATTGCCTTCGCCTTCACATTGACCTTACGAATACATTAGTCATTCTACTTTCGCTGTTGTCGCCGGAGGGCTGGAGGAGGCTTGAAACGTATGTATTTAAGTAGCCTCCCCCTCTTTATTTTACAAATATATACAAACATATTATTACCGACGAAAAATGTATTATAGTCTGTATGGCTAAGCGTTAAAACATATTATTGCTTGGCTATGTATTTTTAAGTTATTTCAAATTGGTTGAGCAAATGTACACGAGACAATTTTACTATATGACATTCTTTCATTTGACTATTTCAAGCTAAAATAGCCCCTTTTACCGTTTCATATAGTTTATGTCAGTTTGCCATATTAAAGCTGTTGCAATCATCATACATTTTTACATTGCCATAGTAGATTGTAACGAATTTTCGTCTCTCATAACCTATTATTAGTGAATAAGGTTCAATTTTGAATGACGCGACTATTATAGTAGCGTACGTTGTTTACTTTAAAGGAAAAGCGACAAATGTAAACCGGACACGGGAACGTATGTGAAGAGAAATTTCTTTATGTTTTTAGCAAAGGATGCCGTTGACTCGACGACACTAATATTTATATGTAACGAATTACGTGAATGTCGTTACTCAACACAATTCCGCTTGACCCTTATGTCAACGCTTTCTTTAAGGGAATTTGAGTATGAAGTAATAGTGATGTCATATATTATATATGAAAAATAATATAGTCTTCCTTTCTTTATGTTCGTATCTTATATATCCTTATAGGATATCATGAAATACTGTTTTCTATAGTAATAGTTCCAAAATATTTTTTTTTTCGGCTATATACACTTGTTTGATCAATGTATGCTACTCCACACTCGCTATTCACTCCATCCTAGTAGATAATGACCTGCATTAACAAGTTCAGTATATGGTATCAAAAAACGAAGTAATAAAAAAAGTAAACTCTGTTATAGAGAAAAAGTTTATTTTTCATTTTAATAGTTTGCATGAAAATTATAGAGTGTAGAACGTAAATCAATTTTGAAAGAAGACACGAAAAACACAACCAGGAAAAGTCATAAGCATGAATTAATGTAAAAATATTCGAGAAGATATATTAGTAAGCATTAAGGAAACATGTGTCTAGTACACGACTAAGGAAGTGATACATTTTATTTTAAAGTCATCACGCTATTTCCTAATAGTAGTCGAATATTATAATGCTTGTATTATTGTAATTCAAAATCAATGGGATATGACTATTACGTCTCGTTTTGTTTATTTCTATTACTAACGTTATACTATATATATTTAGAAGCCTTTGTGGCCTCAATATTTTACTAGATACACGTTGGTAGTGTGTTCGATTCCCCCCTTGGAGACATCATTTTCCCCTTGAAGGAATTATTTTAATTTTTTCGCTCTGGTGAGAAGGCCACTAAATACAAAATAATAAAAAAACACAGACAGTAGGAAACGACAGGTTCAAACACTTTGCTATACAGTTTTAAGCTATATAAATATATTTTTTAATTTTTATTTCAGATAAAGAGAGGAACTTTGTAAGAATTACTCCATAGCTCTAATATTTTCCATTTGTTTTATTAAGTGTAGAATTAAAAGTGAACATTCCATTTTATTTAGTGCTATTCGATTTCATTGATGCTGTTAAACGTTCAGTAAATGTAAAATAATATTATATGTTTTTGTGTGTTATTGAATGTATTAAACTTATATAATAGCGGCTGAAGCCTATAATATCAAGCTGAGATAAGGAACATTTGATTCAAAAACGACAAATAAGAAATCCATTGAGGACATTAATATATCATTCTTTATTTTATAATTGTAATACTTGATAATATATACTTAAATTTTATTCGAATATAACTGTGGGAACTAGTAGATTGATAATGAGAAATAAATAACACCTGCATCTCAGACGAAGATGAACTTACAACGTATTTTATAATTTTATAAATCGTTAATGAAACGGTGAAATTTAAAATGTTGTGAGTTTACAAAATGGGTTGGTACTATAATAATAAAAATATTCTAATAGAAATGAAATTAATATACGATATATTACGTTTTAGTACCTAGTCGTATGAACACAATATTAAGGTCATTATGCGGAAGATCATAAAGCATATTTTACAATGCAACATAGTACCTGTAGGTTTTCAGATTCTTATGCCACTTTCATATTAATTACACAACTATATTATACATATCCGTATAGAAACTTGTTGTAATATGTGTGAAATGAGTCATTCATTCATGCTGGGACGGTTACAACATTTGTAAGTCTCACTCGACTGGCGCAGAAGGAAGGTGAAGTTTACGACTTCCTTTGTACTATGATTATAAAGTTTTTTTTATTTTTTAATGTTATTAAAATTATTATTTTAGCTATATAATAAGTGACATTGATTTTTAATGATTTCACTTCGATTAACATTAAATTTCTAACGATAAGACTCAATTTTTTGATTTAAACATTAATTTGTGATTGAATCATATAAAAATAAGAATTTTATGTGCAGTATATATAAACACTGCTAACAAGTATTACAGATTTGCTTAACAATGTAATGTAAATAAAGTGAATTTATGGTCTCGTGTCAAATTGTAAGATGTAATATCAAACACTTGCGTTTTCATTTAGTGTTTATTGCAAATTGAAAATCTAGTATATACGTATGAACAAAAGGTTAATACGTAAATAAAATAATTATGCCATTTTTTTGCCACGACGGCCTCCTAATCGAGGGCTGTCGTCGTGGCCGTCGTCGCAGGAGTACAAGCGTGTGACTGGAAACGCTAGTTGCGGGTTCGATTCCCACGTGGGGAAATGGAGTATTAAAGTATTCATTATCTCGCTTTGGTAACGAGGCAAAGCGCGTCGTTGAGTTCCGCCACTCTACATGCAATGCCTCAAGAATTTAGCGGAAATTGGAAAATGGAAGTGTATTAATGGAAGCTGAGTGCCTTAACACTAGATTCTTAAGTTCCTTTTGTGTGCGAGCTACAACGTAAAGCTAAAAAAAATAATAATTTGAAAATTATGCACCCGGATAAGTCCTGCAGAATATCATACATTACAGACTTCAACGCGCTTAAGGCACGTCAGCAAACGAGTGTGTACTCTACCATAAAATTATAAGTACCGTACTATGTAATTATTTTGCTGTAAAAAAAACTTATTTAATACTTAAGCATTATGTATACTTCCTTATATTAAACAGACTAGTACCTTGTTTGCCGAAGTAGAAAATAAAAATGAAAATATATAAAAATATTCCAAATAATATGAAATTATAAAAAAAAGTTATTCTATGTTACACATAGTTGTCTTATAGAAAAGTGTAAAAATGGAAACAGGGTATATGTTTTTCGTATTCGCGGCGTATCCCGTCAGGTAGGTAGGTATAAGGAGGGACAAGACTATCTTCTTTTTCTTTTTGCCAAAATTTAAGACATTATATTCTGAGAAATAGATTTCAGCGCCACACTATGAGAATAAAACCCATAACCTTCACGGTCACAGTTAGACACTGTGCCACGATGCTCTTATATATAAATTAATTATAATAGACTTACAAATGTGTTGCATTCCAAGTGCACTTCTATTAAGTATTTTAAAACGCTCATTATTAACACTCAATTAATTCGACCTATATTTGTATTAGTATACTAGGTCATACAGAGCGGAAATCGCTACGGTGCATCGGCGTTACGGTTGTTAGTCGTATGAATTACTTTATGGTGTTAAGTAGGCGTACAGTATGTAATGTTTTATTAATATAATGGCCTGCTATTTTTATATAGTATAACAATATTACTTACGTAGATTCAAAATATTGATTTTGCCACATTTTCGATAATTCTTGTATTCTTATATATTATTACTTTTTTTCCATGTCTTCTCCTTGTATTAAGAACTTTCCAATCACTAATATTTTACGTGTTAGTTGAGGTATTGTAAAAATAATAAGCATTGACATTTTAATTTTTTTATTTTTATCATATTGCATTCTTATAATTTATTAGTTAAGTTATATGGATCATTTTTCTTATTTTACTTTTATAGAATAAAAAATATTGTTAGCAAAAATACTTTTAGGTCGTGCAAATCCAATTTAAGCTAAAATTATTATTTTATAAATCAATAAATCAGCTTCACGCTGTAGCCCATACACAGCAGGGTAGGCAGAGAGAATCCAGTGTTAAGACACTCTGCTTCCCACTTTCTGCAGAATTCTGGAGGCATTGCGTGTTGAGTGGTGGAACTCAACTCCGCGCTTTACCTCGACACTACAGCGAACAAATGAAAATATAAATCTAAATAAATATTTCATTTCCTCGAATGGGGATCGAACCCACAACGACGAGTGGATTTTACAGTTGTGCCGCGACTGGAATTCGCATTATAGCAAATTATTATATAAATTTTATAAAAATTAACAAGTAATTTTCAATACTAATTCATATATTTTTTTTGTTAAGCTAGAATTTATTATAGTATTAAGTATAACTATAATTTCGTTAATGTTGTTGCCGTCTTGGCGCAACGGTGTCTTTACGGTGTACTCTCGTGTCGGTGTCTCGGGGAATGATTTATTTTAATTTCTTGGTTGTTAATGTCACAGAAATTGAGAAAAAGTTGGAAATGGAATGTTTTAACACCAAGTTTGCTCTACCTATATGAGGGATACCGTGTGGTGCTAAACTATGTTTAAAACCAATATTTTATGCACTATAATTTCTTAGTTGAGTAATTGTTACACAAAAAAAACTGTTCACAAATTACGAATGGTTCGATTAATCACAAAATGCCAGTGATATAAAACGCTAGCCTAGGAGCTAGCCAATTATGAAAATGAAGGTGAAATCGTGAAAAACGTTATTGAATGTTAGTTTTCTTGTGAGTGAAAATAAAACTGAAGTACTGCACGGCATACAATCATTTAGATATGCTTTCTTACTGTGTTTATTTTAGTAGAGTCTGTATTTGTAATGGATATTTTAGTAAAGATAGGGTAAATATATCATAGAAGTATATAGCTTGAATAAGTAAAAATTCACTTAGGTTTTATTAAAACATATTGTATATTTTTGCCCGATTAATGTAGATACATTTTTAAATGTCTATGTAATTTAGACTACTTAGTAATACTGTTAATAAATCAATTCTGTTTTAAGTATGTGATAAATAATGCCGCATTTAAAATTATACGATGTTATCATAAATAAAACATTTAATTTCTTGTTGTACTATATGCAAAAGCTTCACGCTGTATCTCGCATAAAATATAACATGTAGCAGGGTAGGAAGAGAGAACCTATTGTTAAGACACTACATTTTCCACTTTCTGTCGAGTTTTCTACGCATTTAGTGTTAGTCGCGGAACCCAACACCGTGCTTTTACCTTATAACCAGTGCGAAGATATTAATAAGTAAAAATTAATTCCCTCAAATGTAGATTGAACCGACAACCACCGCGTTACAATTTCACGCTTTGACCCCTGCGCCACAACGACCTCATTTTTTAATTTTATTATTATATATAAGATCTAGTAGTATAAATATTTTACTATGACGTAAAATGTTACACATACTATGAAAAGATTCCTTACTAATATCTACTATACAAACTATTACATTGTACAAGTGAAAATAACTACCATCTGTAGTTTTATTGAAAACTTAGTCAGGATCAATAAAACAGATAGAATTGAATTCGTTTCTAAAGTTTGTTTGCGAAAAATATTTTCATAGCAGTATTATATAAGTACTATTAACAAATAAAGTTAAAATTAAATCAAATCATAAATCAAACAATCAAAAGCAAAACGGCATTCTTGTTATTATATTATATACAATTAAATATATATAACTTTTATCATGTTTTATGCTTCAAACAATATTTTATTATTTAAATATAATTACATTATAAAATTATAAATATAATTATTTTCAGTTTTAAAATAATTAATGCAAATAATTATTTGTTAATTAAAATAGATATCAAATACGTAAAATTATATATTAATACATACAACTCTGCATTGTTACACTTAGGTACGCAATTAAAAGTCAATTTGAATTGTTAATGCAAGTGATCATAGCTCGGTCACGCAGCATCACGTATGAATGTGCGTCTCTACGGTAGAGATACCGAAACGAATTATCAATTAGTTCACAATATTTTATATACTTTAAGAGTCAAAACACAAAAGGGAATAGATAACAATAAAACTTGTTTAACTAAATAAAATAAATTTATTGCAATTTCATATTGTAAATTTTACATTTTTCTACACAAATCGGACCAAAGTAAATTTGCATTTATCGCTTCTGATATACATATGTAGGTCAGTTTGCTATATTAACTCTGTTATAATGAATCAATCAATCACTGAGATGTGTGCCGTAGACGCGGCGATTGTGGGTCTGTGTTCCATTCGGAGAAATAAAATGTTTAATATTTTTATTTCTTTTCTAGACAAAACGCTGCGTTCAGTGGCACTTAACTCGCAATGCCTCGAGAATTCTGAAACGAAAAATGGGAAACGGAGTGTCTTAGTACTAGTAACCCTCTGTATAGTATCGTATACGTGGAATACAGCGTGATGCTACAAAAAAGAAGAAATTTAAGAAAGAGTCATACTGATGTTACTCGCATATAACTAGTTAGTAGCGTTTCAAGAGTTTAAAGCATGATTGATTCTATTCAATCTACAATAATTTACGATTAATAAAATCTTTATAATAAGCAATACTTTATTATTTTTATGAATAATGAGACGTTAATAGGCTAATAAATATTGATTGTGTTTCAAATGGAAAGAGCTCTTATATTTTTCTTTAAGTATAGAAAAAAAAAAGAAAGAATATGATAATAATTGAAAGATTTCAAATTGTAGAGCCAAATACAAATAAATATTTTTTTATAATAATTTTTAATTATTACATTAATATTGTAAATGATAGCTGTATGTATTGTTACTAAGAATATTTTATGTTCCCATAATATTTTTTAAGACACTAAGCCTAAAATACTTATAAGTTCCACTGCATGTACAATGAAGAACATAAATGTTAACATTTTTATCATGTATGAAAACATTTTATTAATAAAAAAAAAGTTTTTCATTATTATTTTTAAACACATTTTGCCGGGACATCATCATCGGCATAGCGTTACTTTTAGGAGTGGTCATATTATGATATTGAAAATATT